>PVJO010007769.1:0-79485 GCA_004026905.1 Hystrix cristata | reverse complement strand
CCACGGATTTCTTAGCTGTGCTCTAGTGAGAGCTCCTGGCTTTTAATGAACTCACTTCTTCACCTTATGACTCCTCTTCTTTTTAAAGTGACAATTTCTATATCCTCACTTTTAGCTCATGCATATGTATGTACGATATAGACTTTGTACTCCAGTCACTTTCCTTCCTAATTTCTCTCTATATTAACTAGAATACAGGGTTACCTGCTGTAAAAATGAGGCAGCAGAACGGTTCCCTTCCTGTTTAGGAAGGCAGTTCAAGGAGGGCAGGAGGCCTTAGGAAAGTCACCACACACAGTCATTAGGCTGTGTGAGGTCACCACAGCCCCAAGTTCTTCTGTCCTTTTGTTCTGCACGCCTAGGTCACTATGTCGCCCCACCATCACATCTGTATTCTAGTCCCTAGGAAAGGGAAGAGTGAAAGTTAGGACAATTTTTTTTTTTTTTTTTGGTAAATATGTACTCCTTTGCTTAATATCCACATCTTGCTAGCTAAAACCTAGTGATGTGGCTGTACCTAGTCAGCCACAAAAGAAATGGAAATGTGAGCTGTGGTTGGGGGCATTCATAGCTCCCTAGCTGTTCTTTACCTAAAGAGACAAGAGGAAAATAGATCCTGGAATTAATTAAAATGCTCTGCCACAGTTTACCCCTTTACATTCCGAGAACCCCATCCTACCCATCCTACACAGAAACCATGCTCACTATCCTCACAGTGGTGACAAACCAAACTCTTTTCATTTACTTCACCCTGCTCAGAGTCCAGGATGTCTAGGAGATATTCCAGAATCTCTGTCGGGTCATATGTGGTCCCAGCGACCTAATAAATAATGTGTTACCTGATGCAAAATCCCCTTCTGGAGAAGAGGAGGCAAGACAGTAGGAGTCATCGCATTTTGCCAGGCAGGAATTTTCTTGGCCACTCTGGAGTTCCCTTCTTGCTGTAACTCTTTTGTCCATTGTTCTTGATGGTTCTTGTATTTCGTGGCTGCCTCTGTGGTGGGTGTTGGGAAGTGTGGACTCCTTGGGGGTTGTTCCCCTTTTATAACTGGCTTTCTACTGGTGCAGGTTTGGGAATCTTTGATTTGGTTTAGTGATTGAGCAATCATTGGCTTTTCCAGCCAATGATTTCTTTGGCAATGTTATTTTCTAAAAAAATTCCTGTTTGCTTACTGTGTGTTCCTTATGGAAGTAACTTTTGCCTAATGTTCCTAGGCCTGCAGATTCTGCCTTTCTGTTAATGGATGCAGTGCATGGTCCACCCTGAAATTTGTGGCTCTGTTTAAGTGCTTCTATCTCAAGGTGATCTGGTGCAGTAGTCTTCAGTGGGAAAGCTATGCCTTTGCTCTCCGAATTCTTACGACTGGACTGGACTGGCTCCTGTCATGTGGTCCAGGGGACCCTCTCTGGTACACTCTTGAAGTAGTCTCTGAGCAACAAGCTTGTCTTCTGTTTGTGGACCAGAGAATGTGGTTTTTCTAGCAGGGATCACCAGTGTTCCAGCCTATAATCTCTTTGTCCTCACCACCGGTGACTTGGTCTCTAAATCACTACCAGATATTTTTGGTTTTGCTATGGCAGCATACCACTTCCAGGTGGCAACTCTCCATTAGGATACAGGGGAATCTGCTGTGTTAAAGAACTTCAGGGCCTTTAACGAGAGAGAAGTTTGTTTCTTTCCCACTTAGTGGCCTCCAGATGGGCAGGTACACAGGGACGAGGCGGTGCTTCGGACTCTACAGCGTCCACTAGAGACCTGTTTTCTTCAGTTTGCCACTGTGCTAGGGGCCCAGGGAAGCTGTTGACTGTAGCATTCCATCTGCAGGACGGGGAGATGGGGTGGAGAAGAAACAAGGTCCTTGTGAAAGCCTGAGTTACAAGTTACACATGCCTTTTCTAATTCTAACGCAGGGACCTGGACAGTCCTCTGGCCACACACGCAGGTACAGAGGAGGCAGCTAGGAGTGGGGAGGGACAGTCCCTCGTGGGATACCCATGTGCCTAAGTACAATTCAGGAGATCCTCAACTAAAATAGTGAAGGACGACACTGGGAAATCAGATAGTCTCTATCACAATTTTACTGACTGATTATAGAATGAGGTTAAAGCATAGGTGGACTCCCTGTAGGCCTTAAGTAGTTTCTCCTTCATACAAAACCTATCCATCATGAAAAGCGATAGGAACGAAAAATGTCCTCTTGGTCCCGGGACTTATTCAGCTCTCTCCTGGTGTTCTTACACGTATACTGTGAATAGAGTTTTAAGAAAAAAACTATCATAGGAGAAGCGATCAACTATTTTAAGTCCAAATATCCATCATTTTTGAGCTCTTTCCAGCTAACCACATTGTAATTCTATCACAGAAACTTATTCTTCTGACTGAAAAGGTGTATTTATAACTTACTCCAAACAGCAAGATTTAGACAGTTTTCATCTTTTCTTAATGCTGACACTCTTGCCAGTCCCAGATGGAGTAATTCAAACTTGGCTGTAGTGTGTTCATGAGAGCAGGCCCGTTACGCTGTGAGTGAAGCTGTGAAAATAATGAGCTAGTGGCTGATCTCCCCAGTATGAATCTCTGTTGCCCCCGAAAACCCCGGACCTGTGGGCAGAATTGCTTCCCAGGTTTATTCTGAAGAATAAAGTTGACTTAAGGGGAGAGGAGAAGGAAGCACAGAAGAATCGGCACCCCTAGAAAGAGTGAATCAAGTACAAATACAGTTGGAAAGATGTCAATTTGTATAGTTTTGTAATATTGTAAGCTCCTCCGGACACCTATAAGAAATTTTTGCTTTTTCCTGGTTTAACTCTATTACCGTCTCTAACTCTAAATTCATCTCCAAGGCACATAGGGGTGTGTGTGTGTGTGTGTGTGTGTGTGTGTGTGTGTGTGTGTTTGTATTCACTGACTCACCAGGTAGTTACAATTCTGTTGCTCTGGCCCACCTTAACCTTAAAATTGTTGCTGTCCTCTCACTTCCACATAGCATCTCTTGGCTCTGATTATAGACTCTGTCAGTTGCAGTTGCTGCCTTCATGCTGGGTGTCAAACTGCTGGTTTGGATACGTTTGGGTCTGCCTAGTAGCCCTGTCATCTTTGCTGTTTGTACGCCTTTGCTTCTGGGTTAGCTGCATCTCTGCCAGGTTGTGAGCTTGGCCCTGACGCCCTTCCCTCCTTTTCCCTCTTTTTTATGAATCTTTACCATTGGAGTCTCCCTTTTCAGCCAAAACCCCCAAGTGGATTAAAGTGATCCACCACAAGCATGATATTGTGGTTTCATGTTTCGTTTGTAAAAAAACACACACAAATCTTGCATTTTATAGTACAACCTACCCATGTGTTTAAATAAATAAATGCTTTAAATTACTCTCAGTTAGAATGTCAGTCTCCCTCTCCTTCCAATCAGCAAGAAGAATTTAATTTGCAAGACAGTAAGCCGTGTTTGTCCTGTGGCTTAGCACATCTTTTGGCTTGTGCCTTCAAACCTCCAAGGAGACAAAGTATTCCAGTTTGAGAAACACGTATTTTCTTAGCCAAAGAAATTAAGGTCTTAGATTTGTGATACGGGATGTTGTTTTTGAAGGGCAGATTTTTCTAAAAGCATAAAACTCCTATCACAGTAAAGGTTACTTCTCATAGATCCAGTCCAACCAACATTTGTAGTTTCTACCTGTGTCCCGTTTGACCCACGTGTGTGTGCGTATTGATTCTCTCCTGCCCTTGACTGCAGGCATTAAGAACTTAAGATGTCTATCCCTGGCCCTAAGGCCAGTGTACTATTTTGTGGTCCTTTGACTTCCACGTGTTCTATCATTTGAAGATACATTTTATTCATTTGTCTTGTAAATTTCTTTGTATTGTTACTTTCTCTGGGTTGGAAATTACTGGTGTGTTCATTTTTAACTCCATTTTAACAACGGTTTAACCTCTGTGTGTACCATTTTCGAAATCGATTTTAAAGAGTCATAAGCGTGCTGTGGAGACCCATCACTAAACATTTTATGAATGATGTAGAGTGGGGCTACATAATTACATTTTGTGGCCAAAAGTCTTTCAGCTAATAAGTTAGAGGAATAAGCCATTTTTATCTTTCTTACATATAGTAAAATTATATATTATGTAAATTTTATAATGTAAAAGCATTTTCATGGCATAGTTGAGGATGGTGAGGAATTTTGCCTTTACCCACATTTTTCTCTAAATTGGCCTCCTTAAGTACTGGGAAAGTATGTGGTTAAGTATGATCACAGTCAGCGCTTGCACAGGGCATGCAGAAAGGAGGTTATCTTGCTCCCGGTGCTTTGAGAAGAAGGCACAGAGTGAACGTGTCTCAATGTATGTATCAACATCTCAAGGAGTAACGAAGGACAGAGTGATGACTTATTCATTTCCTTCACGTGTATTCACTGAACACTGAGCCATGGTGGTGGAGGGCGAAACAGACAGGGTCCAGTGGTGTGACCTCATATTCCCATGTTTATTGAACACTTTTTACATGCCACACATTTTTCCGCCTCTTTCACTTACACAAGTAACAATATGAAGCGTGAAATGTATGCCAAGAGGGAAGAAAGACTATAGGAGGCTGTGAGAAGCTAATTGGGAGTAGTAGGGGATGTGGGTTCAGAGAAGGCCACCTGGAATCAGGGAGGAGGAAATGGAAGAAAGACTGGGCCAAATCCAAGAGTTTGGAATATTCAGCTTTTACCCGGATATGGACAGTTTCCACAAACCTCCATTCAGTAGCCATTCTCTAAGGTCTTAACTCTCTCCAGGATGTACTGTTTGCCTAGATTACCCTACACACCGCTGTGGCTGTCCATGACTAGACGGAGTCCTCTGCTTTCCTTCATTTAGCTTTGGAGCCTATGCCTTTTAGATGTTTTTTTGAGACGAGGCAGGGAAGTGTGTTTTTGTTCCTTGCATCCAGCTGAGAGCGAATCCCTGTTGCAGCTGTACCTGGGATTCAGATGTGCCTCTGAGGGCCTCATCTTTCCCACGGGTAAAGGTGGGGCTTCCAAAGAGGTCAAAGCACATAATTTCTTATGGAAGCCATCTTGAGCTTTTTGCTATCAGAGTCATCCTCAGTGTGGTTTTAGCTTTTCCCGGGTAGGTATAGGAGTTCCAGTCCCCAGAACTCTGATAAACCTATGTTATTGCTTCTTGATATCATATAACTCCACAACCTGAACTCTCTCAACTTCATTTCATGACTGATCTGGTCTTAGTCCAACATTTGCTAGACTCCATCTCTGCCTCTCCTTATTCACCTGATCTGAATTATACAGGTTCATGCCCGACAGTTCTTTTGATTGTCTTTTTTTTTCTTTCTTTCTTTTTTTTTTTTTTTTTTTTTTTTTTTTTTTTTTTTTTTTTTTTTTTTTTTTTTTTTTTTTTTTTTTTTTTTTTGTCACCAGATAGTATCTGCTCTTGTCTGGAGGGAATCTTTTTTTTTTTTTCACATATACTAATTTGTAAGAACTATACATCGTCAATAAAGTCTTTTTGATCAACTCAACCCATTACACTTTATTCAAAGTGTCCGAGAAGTTTTGTATGTTATTTACATGATATCTTTTGAAACCAGTAACATGCTTTTATATGCATGCCATAAGATCACATGTTCTTACTCAAGGGTAAGAACTGTGTGTTCTCTTTGTAATTCTGTCACAGAGTCCTGTATTTGACCAACTACAAATACTCAAAAAGATTTTTTAAACATTATTGAATTAACCCCTTATTCAGTTGTCTGTAATTTTCTGTGTGGTGACAACTTTGAACTTAATCTGTCAGCTAAAAGTATATGCTTTATTTAATGTTAACTAAGAATAAACAATATGTTCATTTTCTTACATTCTTACTTTTGACACGGAGTGTTAGCCTCCACATACTGTGTATTTCCACTGCTCTGATCATAAGTGTCCAAACCAGGTGTAGATGAATGACCTCAGTCCCAGATACTTGGGAGGCTGAGGCAGGAAGATGACTTCCAAATATTGCAAAGAACATTACAGTTTTTTAAGGGCTTACAGTAAATCTAAAATGAACAAAGTAGCTTGTGACCAGTGAACCAAACAGTGCTGGCGAAAATGGAAACACCATTTATAACTGTCCACTGGAGATGCTAGAGAGATTCATGCTCAGGAGGGTTGATGACAGATAATCCCCAAGTTCATACTAAGATGCTATTTGAAAATTTAGAGGAGAAATGAAAGATCCCTAAAAGAAACGTTAGCCAAGTAAGTGTAAAAATGAGGCTTTGGAATTCACTGTGAGAAGCTCAATAGTCATTTTCTGTTGAGTTCTATGCAAAATGGTGTGTGTGCTCTCAAAGCAACTACGATAAATTATTAAGTATTTTAATTTATTACACACATTAGAGAATAATATATTGCAATGTGAGCTGATGTCACTAAACAGTGTTGGCTGCAGCATTTGTCTAGATATTGTGTGAGATTGTCTGAGGAAGTGATGGACTCATTAGTAACTCATATTGATGCAGGACACTGTGTTTTCCCTCTCATGAGGTTTTATTTTTCAGTTTCAAACTAGAAAATGAAGAATTGTGAACACATATTTACATTATTCAAGTGTCCTGGTGACACTCCTCCACTGTGATATTATTTTGAAAATCACCAGTGCTTTTCAAAAAATAAATGACAGAACTTGGCTCCTTCTATTTAAAGGAAATGTTTTATGAATTCTTGATAAATATATATTTGGGCTTTGGACTTCTTAGTTATCTATAGCTGGCATGAAATACTATTAATCTATTATTTGTTAACCTAGTTACAAACTATCTTTCCTATTATGCTCTGCATTATTTTGTGAGGAGTATTTCACACTAAGCATGCAGAAGTGTGAGTCAGGTGAGGATTCATTCTTCAAGCCTGTAGAGATTGCCATTTTTCATAGCATCTTCGCAGCCTGAGTGTTTTCTTCTACTGACTCAAGCACATTGTTGAATTTGTATATGGGGAGAATAAAAAATATCCTTGCCTTTTCTTTCCTAGCATTTATAGGAGCTCTTGTCATATTCTGTGGTTTGTTAGCTCCGTGACGCCTTTAAACTCCTGAACTTATTTCACATTACTCTTAAAACTCATTTTTTATTATCCTCTATTTTAACTAATGCTTTTCTTTTCTGTATTCTGGATTCCACCTACATTGCAGTACATTCAGAATCAGCTCTGCTTACAGGCAAATTATTGTATTGCCTTTGAGAATTTTCCCTAAAAATGGTAAAAGCTTCTATGCAGCTAAGTAGCCAGCTGGCCGGAGAGAGAGGAAGGAGAGGTGAGCTGTATGAGTGCCAGATGGAAGGGCACAGTGCAGCTTGGAGTGTAGCGAGAGAGTTCAGGGCAGCCCCAGGTAAGTAATGGCAAGGATTCTCAGTACAAAAAATGTCTCCATTTCAAGATGAAAAGTAGATGTTCAAGAATTCTGTAACTATCACTTACAATGGCTTGTTCACTTGAAGACATTTCGTAATCACTAGGAATCATCAGATCATCATAAATATAATTTGAGCCCATTAGAAGTTGGAAGGGGAAATGGCCGCACAAACAAAATAAAATCACAATTAGGCTGATAAAATGATAGAAATGGATTCTGAATTATCAGGAGGCAGGGAAAACGTGGCTGAAGATGCTGCATTTTTGTTTGTTTTTTAATACCATGTTTTCTTTCTGCAACTTTGTTCAAGACCTCATCTGACATTCCTGAGTATGGACATATCACAGTCAAAAGGAACCGGTCAAGACGAGAGCAATGTGTCTTCAGAATAAAGGCTTCCCTGTGCGTTTGTAAGACTGCTGCTCATGATTAGTTGTGAATTCCTACTGAGCAATTTCTGAAGGCACTGTTCTGTTTTATGCATTAACTCTCATCAACTCTATAAGTTACTATTACCATGCCCATTGTGATGAGGAGGAAAGTGAGACAGAGAAGTTAAGTAACTTGACTATGGCCACACAGCTAGTAAATAAAAACTGGATTTAGAACACAGGGGCTCTGGCTCCACAGTCTGCATTCCTTATCACCATTGCCCCTACCTATCTATCATGGCTCAATGTGTTCCACAGAAACTGCATTGTAATTGGGTGAGGATACAGGGCCTTGAGTATTTCTTATTGCCCCGTCAATGGAGAGCCCTCATCTATCATTAGTTTTTATATTTTTGTTAAGTAAAATACATGAAAGTACATTAGACCAATAAAAATATTAGTTCATTATCACCCAAACGGGTAAATGTATTCTTTAAGCCCTCCTCTTCCCTAAAAGCATTTTATTATTTTTAAAGTATTGCGTTAGTGTGGAATTCTATTCTTCCCAGTATGGTAGACACTAGCCAAATGTGACTATTTAAATTTAAATTAAATGAAAAACACTATTAGTTATTCTAACTACATTTCATGTGGTCATTTGCCATATGTTGCTAGTGGCTACTGTATTGGATGGAGCATTACAGAATGTGGTTGGCATTACAGCAAGTTCTATTGGCCAGCACTGCACAAATATTAAAAGTTAGTATTCCCTTTCAAATGAAGCAACATAGTAATTCAATAATTTTAGTATTGGACTGATTACTTTTTGCTATCCTATAGAATAAATAGATGATATCTTCCCCTGTTTCCTAACATTAATTTTTTACTATAAACAAACACATTTATTCTTTTTTCTTTTTCACTTTCTTGTTTCAACTCATTCTTCCCTTCTGAATATGTGTGAAAGCAGTTGCCAGTAGCCATTAAATGGATCAACACCTTTGCCTCTGGGCAGCCTGCTTTCAGACTTGCTTCTTTCAAAAAGCCTTTTTGAGTGGCAGGAAAATTTTCTGAGATACTCATATTAGACTGGAGGTTCTACATCAGCTCTGAATACAATTTTTCTTTAAAAGTATTCACTTTTTCTTTCTTCTTATTTTTCTTTTGCAATATTCTCCTACTATGTATTTGTCTGTTAGCAGGGTAGCCTACACATTTAATTCATATGTCAAAGATACATGTGTTCTACTTAGTAAGTCACTGGATATGACTGTTAATCTGTATTCTCACCTTAGTGACTTGGGAGCAGCACAGGGGATCAATCACTAAAGCCCACTTCTGGGTGTGTCTGGTGGGTCATGGAGGCATGACTTTGGGGTTTATATTTGATTCCTTACCCCTTTCTCTCTGGTACTGCTTTCCTGCTGTGTTTCCTAGCTGCCATTAACTAGGCATCTTTTTTCTGCCACACACATTGGCCATGATGTTTCTGCCTTGGAACCAGCCTACCATGGACTGAATCCCCTGAAATCATGAGTCAATTTAAGCCTTGCCTCCTTTAGGTTGTGTATCAGGTATTGTGCCCCAGCAATGGGAAAGCGAACTAATACAGAAAAATTGGTACCAGGAATAGTACCAGTAATGGTACTTGACCACATGGTTCAAAAGTCTTTAGAACTAGTTTGTGAGAGGAATTTCGAAAGGTCTGGATATGTTCATTAGAGAAGCTCTAGATCAGTGATGATGAACCTTTTAGACCTTTCAATGATAACAGCCCATTGCAGCACACATGCCATAGGTTCACTACCATTGCCCTAGAATCGTGTAACCAGAGGCTGATGGGTGATTCAGATGTCAGAAGACCAGGAGACTGATAGAAATGAAGATATTTGTAAAAGCCAGTCTTGGGAGGTTTCAGTTGGGAACATGGAATTCATTGGCAATGGGAGTAAAGGGCATATGTGCTATACTCTTGAAAAAAGAAAATTGTCTACATTTTGTCCATGTCTTGCTACTTTGTGGGATACTGAAATTAAGGGTGGTGGACTAATTGATGTGGGGGCATCCTGACATTCAGGCTGTGACATGGGTATTGCTGGCTGCTTTTAGCCAGATTTATAGTGAGAATCTGAGGCAAAAGCAGAGCTGGAAATTTTGAAACATTTAAATTTGGGCCAATAAAGGACTATGTGTAAAGTTAGGGCCCAAAGAAGTTTACTTACTAAAGAGGTTAATGCCATTTTGAAAAGAAAAAAAAAAAAAAAACAAAACCACCACCACCACCACCAACAACAACAACAACAACAAAACAAGTTCTTTGAACTGGGACAAAAATAAAGATGCTTTAAGGATATCTCAGCAATCAGTAAGATCTCACCTTTCACGGTGTACATAATTGAAAACCTTTCATTTGAGGAAAGAACCCCTGGTCCTTCTGCCCAAAAAAGCTAAGGAATTGGTCCCTTGGGATTCATCTCATTATACTTATCCATCCAGGTCCTCAGAGTCTTTTCCAGTCATGGTGCAAGAGACCTGTATGCCACCGCAGCTAATGGAAGACCTTGACATTGTCTGTATGATGGTGATTGTTCAGGCATGCAGAATGCAAGAATTATGGGTTCATGGAGACTTCAATCCAGATTTAAAAGGAAGACTTGGAAGGTTATGCAGTGTGCCCCTGACAGCTGCACATGCAGGTGGGGGAATGAAGTCAAAGGTATAGTGGAGATGCCAGGAAACTGGAATGTTTACAGAGGAAAGCCATAGGCTATAAGTGAAGCCAGCCCAAAAGAGAGATCATGTGGGCTCTAACTAGCAATGCCATAGGAATGGGGCTACTCAAGCCCTTTGGGACTCACATCCTACCACTGTGTGCCTCAGACATTGGCTATGGAGATATAAGACATAGTGTTTGCTCTGTTTTGTTTCAGTTTTGCTTTGGTTTAATTCTTTCCTATCTCACTATTCCTCCCTTTTGAAATGGGAATGTTTACCCTGTGCTGTTGTGCCTTGAAATAATGTAATTTATCTTTTATATTTATAGGGATTAGCAGCTAAGTGTTTGCTATGAGCCTCAGAGGAGACTTCAATTTGAATGTTTTAGTAATGCTGGGATTGCTGAGACTTTAGGGAAGGGACTATTGTGTTTCAGTCACAGGATAATCATGCTAGTTGGCATTTTGACCTTGTGTTTATTTGGAGATTAAGGATTTTGAGAAGATGTGTTTGTGTATCAGTTTGACAAGGGGTGAAATACGACAGTTAAGCTAGCTTGTCAATTTGATTGGCTTGGAAACTGGCAAGGGCATTAATAAAGCACACTTCTGTGTGTTTTAGATGATCACAGAGGCATGAGCTTGGGGTCTACATCTGATATCTTACCCTTCCTCTCTGGCACTGTTCCCTTCTTTGCTTGCCAGCTACCATGATCCAAGCATCTTTGTTCCTTTATGCCCTTCCATCATAATCTTTCTGCATTGGAGCAAGATAACCATGGACTGAATCCCATGAAATTATGAGCCAAATTAAACCTCTCCTTCTTTAAATTGTGGGGGTCAGTTATTGTGTCCCAGCAATGGGCAATCTTACTAGTACATCAAAGAAGACCAATTTCATTTATCAACCTTGAAAGCAAAAACTTTAAGAGTTTCTTACACATTTCAACAGACCATATGTCCACTCATAGGTGGCAGACATTTAAAGGAAGCTCTCTAGGTTTTATAGGTCACAAGAGCTAGGATGGAATATTTACTTAGATACCATCACTGAAAGATATTGAGCAGAGACTGGACTACTCATTCATCTATTAACTCAACAAACATGTATTTATCACCACTAAGAGCATACACTTCACAGGGCTCTGAACACCTGGAGTTAGAGGCATACCTTTCATCCTTAAGGAGAGAAGAGTCTGGTTGGGAAAATCAGCAGACACAACCATCATTACGTAGTCAGATGAATGCTCTGACAAGAAGATTTAACCACTGTATATGGAATAATACATGAGTAACCAATACTGGGAGGATGTGAGGTCATGAAGTCTTTCGGAAGAGAATAGCCTGGGAAAAATCTTGCAAAGTATGTCCACATGGAGGCTTGTAAGTGTATGACCTTTGTAGGTATTGAATAAGTGAAGAGTTAATGATGACAGGCAAGACTAAAGACTGAGCTGGATTAGAGAAGTCCGTATAGGCTATGCCATGAAGTTTGGATTTTTCCTGAAAAAAAAATGGCACAGTAATGAAGTTTTTAAGCAAGGCAATAACATCCACTGTCAGATTGATATTTTAGAACTCATGCAATGTCACCCATTGAACTGGAGGCAGCAATGCTGGAGGAGAGTTTATTGTGGTTACCCAGTGAGGGATAAGAAGGACTTGAACTGAGACCATGGTGGGAAAGCAGAGAAGAGTGGAGTAGATTTAAGTGGGATTTGGGGTTTGAAACAGAAGGTTTAATAACATATTCAGAGAGGGTAATTAAGCACAGTGTGCAGTCTAGGATAATTGTCAGGTTTCTTTCTATCAAAGATATTGCTACAAAAAATTCTCCATGAGTGAGAGATTAGGTTAGATATCTATAGTCCTTTTATAGGTCTATGAGTCATAATTTAAAATTTTATTAACTTTCACATCTCTTGACAGCTTTTGCTAATTATCATAAAATGTAATAAATCTAACATTTAACATCTATATAGTATGGTGTGATGTCATTTTTCAGATATCACATTAGGAAAATATTAAATATATAACATTTTATATTGGCAAGGTTGCTGGACAATCATGTATTGCTGGTAAATGTATAAGTTGGCAAATCTTTTGGAAAAAATTTAGTGCTTTGTATCAGAAGCTATACTTATGTTCACCCCGTCATAAAGTTTTATCACCGATATAACAAAAGGGAGGTAAGGAAACAACTGTCAAAGAAGCATGTACTGCAGTGGTATTCGGACCTGTGAAGTACTGGTCATGACTTAAATGTCCAAGAACAAGGAAGATTACATAAAATTGGTAACATCAATTCCATGAAAGATAGGTAGCTGAGAAAACGATGACTATCAGGACAATACAAAGAACTAATGTCTGTTAATATTTAAACTACATCTTCCTGCTCAAAACTGAGTGTTCTTTTTGTGTTTTTCTTATGGTATCTTGGAAGAATACTAATGATACAATGCTCAGTGGCAAGCCAAACTCAAAAAAGTGTATGCACATTTAAAATAACCGGTAATTGTGGGCTTATGTGGATAAAGACTAAAATCAATCAAGATGTTTTTAGATCTAGTATGGCAACATTTTTTTTCCTTTTTTTCCTTCAGAAATTTTTCTTCATATTTTTATTCTGTGATGCAATAATGATCTTTTAACAATTAAAAAATAGAAAATAACAATTTTATTTTGGTCTCAAAATTGTATTGTTTAGATCTTCAGCTTTTCCACAAGATTGCTTGTTATTATCTTTCCCAATTTAGAAGAGTTAGATATTTAATAATAGAACACATGTGCAGCGATTCTAGTACTGCATTCTGCTTTCTAAAAATTCATTCAACACAAATTTCACAGAAGCCCACCTACACTTTTGGAGCTATTTAATTTTTTGCAGTTTTATCCTCATGTTGTGCTATGGCACCAGTGCAAGAATAAACTGAATCCCAGCCAATCTGCCAAAAAAAAAAAAAAAGAAGAAGAAGAAATGTCTGCTTTGTGCTCTATAAAGGATGAACTAAATGCTATCTTGGCTAGTTTTTCATGTTTTATAATAAGTGGAAAACAGGAAAAAAGAAGCTCTGTCGTTGAAGTCTTGTTTTCTTGGATGGCATTCCACTTGAAGCTGGGTCTTATGATCCGTCTTCCTTCTCTCCAGATGCTGCAGCCTCTTGCCTTTCCTTCTTTTAGCTCCTCTTTGTCTACTTTTCTCAATAATCATGGTCTTGCTTTTCCAAGTCCCATAGACATTCACTACAGACCGATTTTCCTGGAATACTGTGAAGTAGCATTTATTTGGTTATGGATTTGGTCCTTACAAAAGGCAGGGATCTCTTTCTCCCTCTTTTTTCTCTCGTTAAAGTTCTTACATAAACTTTAAATTCTGAGAGTTTTTCATGTTCATTAATTTCCTTTGCACAATTTTATGTCCATTTAGAACCTGATAAGAACCTGATTCTTGTTGGTACCACAATATCCAAGATTAGTAATCTTTTTTTCTAAAACGAAAGGTAAACAAGCAGGAAGGAAAGAAAGAAGAAAAAAGGAAATATCATCTTCGTGAAGATTGTAGATATGAGTTAGTGGAGGGTGAAAGAATCTTAGTAGTAGTAGACAACACGACAACCTGATTTCATGTAAGTCACTATCTCGGGATATCCACGAGGCCCAGAGGGATTATAAAGTTTAATCCCTGTTGTAGAGTGACACAATGCAGGGAAGGAACTTAACAATTTTTTGAATTACGTGATTGTTCCCAATTTTAAGCCCAAGTGGTGTTACAAAATCCCTGAGATTTACAATGAATATTTATTACCTGGTATTGAAATGAAGGTACACCTTATGAATCAAATCCTTTCATTTCTTCCATCACTTAGATTCCAATTTTTCTGAAAATCATGATCTGGCCTTGGATCCCCCACCTGCTCAGTGCTCAGTGTGAGTCTGTCTTCCCCACTGCTGATGTTTGATTCTCCTTTCTGCCGCGTCAATAGTGAGAGACAAGAGGTCTCTTCATTCACCATGTAGCACACAGGCAGATGGTCTGTTTGCTGTTGGGAATGCAACTGCTGCAGATCTTTTCTGAATTGTCAGGTATTTAATGCCCAGTGCCTCAGTGTACACGACGTACTAAAAATATGTAGATCTATTCAAATCACAGATGAATGGAATCTGTAGTGTGTTTCTCGTATAGGGTTCATCAGGTTTTAATCTGCATGAGTCAGCTTCAGTTTAGCCAAAAAGCTCTTCCAGATCACCTCGTCTCCTCCTAAAACACCCTTGCCAGGGTTTTGAACTACCTGGACGGGTTTGGACGACAGCCATTGGTGTGTTTTTCTCCACTTCCTTCTTCCTTGAAATACTGAACACCTACTAAGTTAGAGCCTTGCTCACCTCACAGCTGGAGTCCTGGAGTAACCTCCCAGCACTCAGTGCTGCAGAGCCCCATTCTGGGTCCTCATGTGTTCCCCTCTGCAGCCATTTTGCTGTACAGCCCCATTCCTTTGTGGCTCTTGAAATGCTACTGTATTTGGGTAATATTCATCTTTATATGAAAAAACTCTTACTTTCTTGACTGTAACAACAAACGTAATATTATATTGTAAACAGGATCCAAATAAAGTATCAGTTGTGGTTTTGTTTCAGTACTAGGTCTTTTGTCATTAAAGTCAGTTACTGATGTATCTGAAAATAATCCTTGAAATTTGGGTACAAAACAACTTACAGACAGGTGGGCACTGACCTGTGTGAAAAGCCAACGCACCATGGCAATATGGGTCGTCATGTGGTTCTTATTTTAGTCAATCTATCTTACTATCTGAGTTGCATTCCTAAGAAGATTAGACAAGCATCTATTATACCACCAAAGCAGAGAATCAGTGTAAGATGATATGGGTCCAGTTGTAAAGATACAGGCAAGTTTTAATGAGATACCCACTTACAGAAGATGTTTGCCTACCTGTAGGATGAACATTATCTTGCCATCTTGTAGTTCTTTTATGACTTTAAAAGGCAGGGCCACAAACATGTTTTTTTATCCCAGTGATACTGTATATGAGGCATCCAGGCTTAGGGAAAAATCCTGTCCCACTTTGGAATCTTGATTTCCAAGAACAGTTGTTTGCTACCACTGGAGCTGTGTTTCTGTTATTTGTCTCTGTATTTCCACATACTATGTTATGCTTCCATTTCTTGATTTCTTTTTAGTTCATGTCTTTATTGTCTTCCTACTGCAATGACTTAACTCCTCACAATACACAGCTTGCACATGCATGTACCTATGAACACACATACATTTTCTTTTCTCCAAAACATCCAATAGGATTGTGTCACAATGGTTTCATTAATATCCAGTGATTATATTATCATGATTGTGCATAAAATGTTATAGTTGATCTAGATAGTTTACTAAACTAACACGTCTCTTTTTATACAGAATGAATCATTTCTTGCTCAGTCATGTACTTGGTTTTCTATATATTATTATTAATTGTCAAACTGTGGCAAGACTGAACATATTATTTCAGTAGATCTGAACACATAAGAGCCCCATCAATTTATTTTTCCCCCCTTGGAGAAACTTCTAGAATCTTCCATCATCCTTGTGATCTGGACTGGATGGGTTAGGGTTAGGGTTAGGGTTCTATAGGCCAGTTTCATGGTTGTTAAGTCTATCCTACCCTCATCATCATGTTGGGAAGCCCCCTTGGGTTGGATTCCCTGTCATGTGGACTCAGGGTCTTCCTCTTTCTTAATTCTTTTCTTGTTTGGATCACATACATCCTTCAGAGGTTTCCTAAGCAGGATACATGAAAAGTAAAAATTTTTTTTAGATTTCTGCATGTCTGAAATATCCTCATTCTACCCACACGCCACATGATTTATAGTTTAGCTGGCTTTCTGTTGGTCTAGAATAAAACTCATCTTTCTTTGTAATTTTGAAGGCATTGCTCCATTTCCTTCTGATTAGGAGTGTTGCTGTTGAGAGTCCTGAAGCCATTCTGGCTTTAATCCCTTTCCTGTAATCTGCTTTTACCCTCAAGTGTTTTGAAATGTGCTAATGTTCCTTCATGTGGGTCTTGTACCTTCCTCTTCCTTGTCTTTTCTTTTTCCCAGTATTTGATAAGTAATTTCAATCCAAAATCTCATGTTCTTCAGCTCCGGGAATACGTATATTTTTATTTCTTTGGTAATGGACTTCCTTTATTTTCTCTTCTCTTGGGGGTGTGTTTAAAATCTGAATGTTGAGTCTCCTGAATGAATCCTCTAATTTCATGATCATTTTAAAATTTGCTTTACTTTCTAAAACATTTTTCAACCTTCTATTACATCTTATTTATTGGTATTCCTATCTCCAATCCTTTTAAATTTCTTTCTTTCTTTTTTTAAATCCCACTGAATTGCAAACTTTATTTATTTATTTATTTATTTATTTATTCATTTATTTATTTATTTTAAATTTCTAATTCTTTTTTTCTTTTCTTTTTGGTCCTTCCATTCTTGTTGCATGTACACATTTTTCCTCTCTGAGGATATTAATTTCCTGTAGTTATCTTCTGCTTGACTCTTATTTTGTGTTCTCTGAATTTATTTCTTCTGTATGTTTTGCTATCTGTCTTTTCACAACAGAGGCTCTTCACTAATGTCTGGTGTGACATTCTGACTGACGTGCTGATGTGCCATTTGGAAGTGTGGAGGACTGGGCAAAGTTCACTAAACAGTGGTCTTTTTTCTTTTTCTTCTTCTTTTTTTTTTTAGCATGACCCAATAGACCTAGTCATTTTGTTGGGAAACATCCATAGGAGTATCAGAACATCCCTACCCTTGGGACAGTTTCTTTAGAGAAGACTTCTGATTTCCTGTAAGCGACAGGTATAAGCTAGATGACTGCAATTTGGGTACTAAATATGGAGGGGTGACCAGGTGTTTCCAATTCAGTGTGTGGCATTCACTTCATACAAACCTGCTACTTCCTTAACTACGTCTGGTATTCTTGAGAACCTCCTTTCAAGAAAGTGACCCTACGATCAAAGGGGACATTAAGGGGTTTCTCAACCACCATTTTAAACCCCGCATTGTAGAATCTCTACTGCCTCCACTACTGGGCCTTGCTGGTGTTAGGTGGAACAGCTACTTTACTACTGTTGGCATGAGCCACGCTCTTTGTGGGCTCCTCTGTCAGTTTTTTCTACTTTGACAAGTCAATTACAAGTTGGTCATCATCTGCTTTTCAGTTTTCAAGACATCGATGACATTTCTCCCTTGTTTTCTTCACTTTCTTTACACTTGACAATTTAGTTGGAAATTTGGAAGAAGTACAGTGTCTTTGCTCAGGATATTAAAACAAAATAGCATCAACAGGGTGGCTTAAATCACACACATTTGTTTCTCACAGTTCTGAAGGCTTGAAGTCCAAGATCAGCGTGCCAGTATGGTCACATTCTTCGTGGCCTGCAAATGACTGATTCTTCTCTGTGTCCCCATATTGGAGAGAAAAAGAGAGATCTGGTCTCTTCCTATTCTTACAAGGATACCAATCCCATCTGGAAATTCCATTCTCATGGTTCCATCTAAACTTACCTATCTGCTGAAGTCCTCACCTCAAAATACCATTACGTTGAGGGTTAAGGATTTAGCATATGAATTTTAGGAGGACACAAACATTCAATCCATAACATGGAGATAAATATTCATATTTTCCACACTTAACTATGCAACAGGGTTTTTTTTTTTCTGCTGCTATTCTGTTAATGAGTGTCAGATATGGTAACAGATGTAATTGTAAAAGCGCCTTAGCAGATGACTTGTACCATTTTCAGGTTTTTGAAAGGTCACAAGGTAGAATAAAAAGGCAAAAGCAGAAGAAGAGAAGGAGAGAAGGACTGCATAAAAGAATAGGGGAAATTGAAAGATGAGAGGAGGGGCCAGATTGAGCCTATCCCCCATACTCATTTCACTTTTATTGAACTGATAAGGAACTATAATCACCAGACTTGTAGCACCTGACTGAGGTTCTAAGGCTCTTATAAAGATTAGTGTTTGATCAGGCATGGTGGCACATGCCTATAATCCCACAACTCTGGGAAGCTGAGGCAAGCTGATGGCAAGTTCACGTCCAGCCTGGGCATCTGAACGAGACCCTGTCCAAAATGTATAGCTCAGTGTGAAGGCCTGGGCTCAATCCTCGGTACCACAAATAATAATAATAAGAATGATAATAATAATGCTCGTTTTAAATTACCCAGCCATGCTCTGACTCATGAAGTCAGGACTCATGTTAGTTGGGCAAATTTTCTTGTGTATTCTGTAGTTCTCATCTTGTAGGCTTTTGGAAGAGTGCTTTATTGTATTTTACACTGTGTTCTATTCCCATATCAGAACTAACATAATTCACAAAACTCATGGGAAGCAGAGAATGTGGTGTATTTATGGAAATGCAAAATATTGAAATTCAGAAGTATTTTGAAGTCATCCTGTTAGTTAAGCGCTCTTTATTTTACCAAAGAAGAAACTGATAGGCAGAGAGGTTACATTTCTTGTCCAGATCATGCCAAAGGAGATTGGGCGTATTCTAATGTAGGGATGAGAAAATGATACCTTGTCATGAGTGAACTTGTTATAATGACAGAATTTGTGCTTCTGTTGTGCCATTTAGATTGCGGGATTTTTTTTTCACAGCTGAACTGCTTTTCATTTATAGATATTCACATGCTATATCTGGCTAAGTTATAAAGCATTTGTAAGGAGAATGAATTTTATTTGGGAGTCACGGCATGAACGGAAATTGTAGGAATTATATCACAGAAATTTATGAGGTAGCAAATTGTTATCTTTTTGTTATTTGCAGTTCTGATCAGTTTTCATTTTTGTGCTTGGAAGATACTGTGGTTGTTGAAAGCTTCATATTCTTTTCTATGAACCACCTTAGATGAATGATATAACTTAATGCAAAATTTCATAACATACCTGCTTTATTTTTATAACACTGAGGATGTAGATTTTTCTTGGTTTCAGTTAAAGATTCTTTGAGAGTGAATTTCTAAATGATGCAATTCTGATCTGGCTTATATATTTTCAGAATTTACAATAACAGGAATACATTAAAAAAAAAAGCCCTATTCTTGGCTGGGGATTTAGCTCAGTGATTAGAGTGCTTGCCTGGCAAGCACAAGGCCCTGAGTTCGATCCCTGGCACAAAAACAAAGAAAGCAAACAAAACAAAACAAAACAAAACTATTCTTACAAATTCTGATATGTGTAAAATAAATAAGTATTATTAAATAAATAATATTTATCAAAATAAAAACAAATATGAAATAAATAATATCTATTGAAATCAATGCAGATGGCTGTTTTATTGGTGGTAATTAAAATTCATTAAACACACTGAAATCCTTGGCTATTAGGATTAATATTTTGCTAGATCCCCTTTAAGTGGCATTTACGTTTTCTTCTTCACTGTGTTCCTTCCATCTCAAGATGAGTTGCTGTTTTTTTATTGTAGAAAAGTGAGATTAAATCCTCTTTTTATATAAATGCAGGGTGTTTATCACAACATATTTACATTATTAGCAACAATCACATTTTCATGGAAAATAGAGTACATGTATGTTAATAGTATTTATTAGAAATTGATTTTGCCAGTTTTTGAGTAACTAAATCACTCAAAACCTCACTTTGGAAGTGTTTTCTGACTTGTTGATTTTGGTGCACATCAGTGTACCATACACTTACTTTTTATGCTTCTCTGTCTGCCTATTTCCGAAGTTGCTGGTACAAGCCAGTAAATCTTACTCCGTTTATGGATTTCATTTTGCGGGGGGGGCTTCCCTATCTCAAGGTTAGCCCATATGATAGCATTTATTATATCAAATTATAGTATTTTGTTTCTCTACGTATTGTGTTGTTCTCTGTGAGTCCTTAAAACCAGGGACCACGTTATCTTGTTCATTTTCTAATCTCAGATTCCAACAGAGCACTCAGTATGTAGTAAGAGCTCAGCCAGTTCTCCCGAGTGGTGGCCGGCATGCCTGAATCTATGGGCAAAGGAAGCTGTGGGCGATTCTTTTGGGAGGATGATAGTAAATGAAATTTCTGTGCAACCTGAACCAGACCTAAAAGCATTTTTCTAAGCTATTCAGCCTTGGAGTTTACATTTTGATTATACTACCTTACTTGCTGATGCTGTGTTTAATTATGTATACTGAGATTTAAGGACCAAGGAGACCATTCTTGAGAGATAATAGCCAAGTATAGTGAATACACTTGGCTATTAACATTAGGTTCATGAGGTCTGCATTTAAATTCTTTCTAAGCTGAGTGGTCTTGGGAACAGTTTCTGCAATCCAAATGTTTATAGTTACCCAGTAGCACTGGGATATTATAAGGCTGAAAATTATATAGTAAATCATGGTAAACTAGTATTTTCTATTCAAATAGTTTATTCTTTTCTGTATATTGTGAAAATGGATCTTTTATTAACAAAAAAAATAATCTCTTTTGTGTTGGAGAAGATATCTTGAATCTCAAGCTATACTTATTTTCTATCTGGAATATAATATAGTCCAAAATGTATTTGAGCAAGAGTGTCTCAATGAAGATGACTTGCTATCTAAAATATTCTATTCAGTCTTCTCCTTTAGTACTCTTTGAATGCAAGAAGTTAGATGTATAATTATACTTTCAACTTCTTTGTATCACACATACCTAGATCAAATTCTCCTGTGGAAAAATGATATTATTACATAGAGAAATGCTTCAAGCTACTTGGGCTTGCTTGAAAGATGGAATTTTGTGCCTGATTTGTTCTCTGAAGTCTGTTTCTTAATTTGGTCACTGCTGTACATTGGTCATGGTATGAGCCTTACTCTGAAGGATCATTTGGTTAAAGATAGTGATCTTGATGCTCTTTCTTCCATCTTTCTTAAGTAGAGAATGTCAGCCCCTTTTGAATATCTGTCAAAATGCTACTTTGAGCAAAGACCCCTGATTAAAAGCTGACACAGAAGAATTTAGGTAATGGCCGTAAGTCGGCAAAGTTCTTGCTGAGGGCTGAGTAGAAGAAGGCTCACGGCTTGCAATCACTGACAGAGCTGTCAGGATACTCTTGAGAGTGTTCTATTTACAGAAGGTACTTGGAAGTGACTTTATGTTCTATACACATATAACTTAGGTGCAAAAATGTTTTGCCTTTTTCTGAATGATGACTTTAAGACATGGATATGCATATCACTTTATTAAACTCCACCAAGCGTGAAATAGGAGCTTCTTGTTTCTTTAGCGATTGTATAGCAAATGAATTCTCAGAGGTATTAAGGTTGACTAGACCCTCGTTGTGTGCTGAGATTTGAATTCTATGGGCTCAGGGGCTATTTGTATGTTATAAGTTGATGTCATCCCTTGTCTAAAAGTATTTGCCATGTAGTAGGTATGCAGAAAACCTTGAAGAAGGCTAGATAACAGTGAAAGTCCACCCTCCCTCCTCAGTAACTTAATTGATGAATTCCTAAATGGATTTACTAATTTGTCAAAGTCAATTTTTTGCTTTTTTCAGTCCAAAATGGGTAAAACGTTATCCTTGATCCAGCACTGTCTCTGGCATCATGGTTGTCCCATGCGATGAACTGGAAAAGACGAACTTTCTCTTCACTCAGTGGTTGCCCATGTTGGGCATGTGAGTGTGGAGGAAGGTGGAATCTCTCCTGGCACATTGCTGGCACTAACATATGGGAACCTACTTTGAAATGGAAAACAAAACAAAACAAAAAAACACCCAAATAAAAATCCTGAACCACTCTCCAAAATGATTGCTATAAGTACAAATGCAGGTAGCTCATTAATAAAATGCATTCAAACTCAGTTCAGTGCCCCTTATTCTTTTGCCGCACAGATGATCTGTTTGTCATGCACAGCCCTAGACATTCTTCCTGGACTGGGTGGCGTGCCCTCTTCACTTCTGGCTTTCTACTTTGTTCTCTTTCCTCTTCTCTTCATTCCCCCAGGCGATTTCTCTTCTCACTCTTCCCTTCTGGTTTTCTCCTTTTGGATTTCTTGCTTTTTAAATTCCTTCTTTGAAGGAATTTAAATCTTTTCCACCTCCTGTGCCCATGTCTCCTAGATATTTCTAGTCACAGGGTTAGGATTTTGACTTTCAACAATTTATAACTACTGTACTACTAGTTTTTTTTTTTTTTTTGAGAAAACATAATATTGAGTGCTACCTAACTCCTTCACAATAACCCATTTGGACAGCGTCTGCTCAATCTTTGGATGAAGGACAGAGGAACAAGGATGTCACATAGCCCATGTGCTACCACAGAGCTGGTAAGAGAAGGGCCAAGATTTGGAGCCAGAAGTTGGATGCTGGACAAAAGATTTGTCAGTGTCACACTGCTCTTCCTCCGAGCAGACCTCGGTCTGTGTGGAGTTGTGGCTGTGTTGGAGGCCCGGGACGTATGCTGACCACGGGAGCCTGGTCAGCACAGCTCATCTCCAGACACCCGTGTGTCTCCGAGGGTAGGCATAGAGCAGGCGTGGCAGGGTCCTCTGTGCCAGCGATCCTCAGAGTGGACTGTCCCCCTGCTGACCTGCAGGAGACACTGAAGGGGTTGCGTTGGGGGCAGCCTCTTCTGCACAGAGAGTTTCATTCCCACATTGCCTGGCTTCTTAGAGTCCCTTTATGTCCACCTGGCATTTGATAGAGGAAAAAGTATAAAATACTTGGGCACAGGAGTGAAAGAGAAAACAAACACAGAAATAAGTGTGATTTTACTCTTTTAATCTAGGTTGATACAGATGACACTTTTTCTTCACAGTGATGAGTGAGATAAACCTTCTTTTTTACCAAGTGCACTTTGAGCTGACAAAATCACCAGTTTTGTCATGTTGTGCACTTCCCTGCTAAGTCCCAGTTGTACACCACATGAGGAAGTGAAAATATTGTTACATGAGGCGTGATTACACTTATTTGAACCTTAGAACAAATTTTACTCAACTACTGCTAAAGGACCATTACATTAGTTCAAATTGGTATTTTATGTGTGTGTCCAGAAAGATGGAAAGAAATGATACCAGAGTGGACAGTTCATGTGCTTTTATTGTATTAAAAAAGGTGATTATTTTGTTTTGCTCAGTGCTATCATCTGAAGGTATAAACATAAGAAATAAGTAATTGAGGGACTTTATCACTTTCCAGTAGATTAGAATGGTCAATATAGGCAATTTCTTATGATCAGCCTAAAATACTAACCAATCATTTTCATTCAGTAGTCTAGTTATTCTCTATAACAATTGATAAAATGGTAATTGTGTTTGCATATATGTGCACCCAAACCAAAGTCTGTCATGTTGATCTAAGGAGTTGTAAATACAACCACAGACCTGATCAGATTTACATAGGACTTAATTTGATGGAAATTGTGAACCAACTTGAAACACTGATAATAGTCACACATTTAAAAATTACATTTAGTAGTCTATACCCAGCTTTATAAGTAATTTCACCCTAATATGTTAATCCTCGATTTCTTTCACAGTCGGAACTTGGTGCTGTGGCACTGTTTTTTGTTTTATTTTCCTCCTACCTTATTAATAGAGATTTTTGTCTTAAAAATAAGCAACAACTAACAGCAAAATTCTTTGTCCTTTTAGATTGTTTTAACAAAACTTCTCTGTTGAAGCGCCAAGAGTTTTATGGTTCTAATTCTCTTATCTGTGTTGGTTACAATTCCAGTTTTGCACCGTTCCTAGAGATTGCCTTTCTTTGTGTGATAAGTCTCCTTGGAAAAAGAGTTTACCCTTATACAATAACATTCTGTTAATTGTTGACTTTTGCTATCATTTCAGAGATGCAATATCTTTATTTCCCTATAAATTTCAGTTTGTATATACTGTGAATCCTCCTTCAACAGCCCCAGTCAGTGAGGAACCTGTTGTCCCTGATTCTGGGACTGTTTTAGACTGTCAGTCTCCGGCTCTCAGACCCTAGAGCGCTGCTCTGATTGCAAAGAGCTACTTGTTCAAGATCACCTTCTCTTTCCAGAATGGCCTACGTACAATGACTGATTGTATTGATCAGGGTTCTCCAGAGAAACAGAACAAACTGTGTGGATGCATATATACGAAGAGTTTGATTATAAGAAGTGTCATGCATGATAATGAACTCTGAAAAGTCTATGATCTGCCATTTGCAGATTGGAGACCAGGAGAGCCCATGGTATAGTTCTAAGGCCTGAGAACCAGAAACACTGAGGACAGGAAAAGATCACTCTTCTAGTTCAAGAGTCAGGTCAAGTTGATGTGCAACCTTGCTCCATATTTTTTGTTCCGTTCTGGCTTTTGTTAGATTGAATGATGTCAGCTTACACTAGGGAGGACCATCTGCTTTAACCATTCAAGGCTGATGGTTAACCATTAAAGGCTGTGGTCCGGTCAAGTGGACCCATAAAATTAATGATTGGTGTGGAAATATGTGCTTGGCCTCTGTTTTAAAGCAACTTTGAGGGCCATTCAAGCCTCAGAAGTCCCTGTGGAGTTGGAACCCTGCACCGAGTGTAGGCCAGCTGGACTTCTTCTCTGCCCAGCCTGCTTCTTCCTGAACCTCTTCATGATAGATGCCAAGAGCAAATCTCATGCATTTCCAAGTCTTGCCAAGGGTCTGCTCCTGGCGAGCCCAACATAAAACAGTGTTATCTCGACACTTCAGGATTTTAGCTCTTAATAGGGTGCAGCAACTATTCAAATGAAACATGTGTTGTTTCCACACACAAGAAGAAAACAACTTTTGCTTAATTGTTTGTACCATTAATTGTTTAATACTTGTTACTATTCTTTTACTATTTTAAAGAGTTAAATCCTAAACTTCAATCCAAGACTTTGAAATATTGATGGCTCCCTTTGAAAGAAGACTTTGATTCTCGGGATAGGAGTTTAGGGCTCAATAACAGAATGTAAATAACTTTTCTTATTCTCTCGCCTTGAAATTGGCCTCATCAAATACAGTTGTTTTATTTATTAGCATAGGAAAGTGAATGAATATTAATTCTCAGAGTTTGGGATATTTCATAATTTTTAAAAAGATTGGCGAAGGGTTCAAGAAGGGGATCTGTTGGAAATTCATGTTTTAGGTCTAAAAATCAACTATCTCCCCTCAACAGTGTGGGCATTGATACTTGCCTGGTTATGATTGTTATTGTTATTAGCAGTAATAATAATTGCCACATTTGTCTAAAAATTTACTCTTTTGGGGGAGGGGGTTGGGGATTGAACTCAGGGCCTTGTGCTTGCTAGACAGGTGCTCTACCACTGAGCTAAATCCCCAACCACCAAAACTTTACTCTTTTTAATTGGATTTTCACAACATCCCTGGGAGATATTATGAACCTTTTCACAGAGATGAGAAAAATGAGAAATGAGACACCTGTTTGAGGTGATACTGTACCCACCCTAGGATCTTCTGACATTAAGCCTGTTTCCTTCCCTGTTCTACCCTCTCTCTCTCTCTCTCTGCGCTAGCAAATTGGCACATACAAACCCTTTATGTTCCAGCCTGGGACAGCAGACCAGTCCTCCATGAGTCTCAGTTTTCTAAGGAGGTAGAAATTCTGAAATGACATTGTTTACAAATTTGCCCCGGTATCATCAGTAAGATTGTAATGTCATTCCACAGCTGAATACAACGAGGCGTACGTGGTATTCTAATTCACAGTATAATAAAAGGCTATTGTGGGAGACAGAGCCCATTTCAGTGGCAACTGCCTCTGAATTATCAGAGTCCATTTAAAAATTTTCCTTTAATGGCACTTCTTTTAAGACATATGAGCAGTCAATTATTTCTCTGCTTTCCTGAAAGGACTGTGAAGGGAGGACTGTCTCATTTCTGTTTCTCTCTCCTAGCAGAGCTTATCACACGCCTTGCATTTATTCGCTCAGTAGTATTTGTTAAAATCTCTCTGCGCTTCACACGGTGCTAGTGTTGCAGGTACAGCGGTGAGTGTGAAAGCCAAGGTTCAGTAGTCCTGGAGTACTAGTGGATAAGAGGGGAAAAGGTAAAAAACAAAACGAAACAAAAATTCAATTATGGTGGCTGCTGCAGTGCGAAAGTGAAGTAGAAGAGAGACCTCAGGGAATTCTTCTGAGGACATGTATTTACAGAAATGATTGGAAAATTTTTAGGGTTGAATGGCTGTAGACTGAAGAAGTTTAAGTCAGTTCTATAATCTGCATGAGTCCTAAGTATTGTAATTAAAGTCTTAATACTCAATAGAAGTACTGTATTTATGTAGCTGTCAATTACATTTACCAGGGACAACCTGATGGTTTTTTTAAATGAGTCTTTAAATTGTTTTATCTTATTCGTGAAGTGTTTGCAGCCCCTAAACCACTGAGCTAGCCATATTGTCAGTTATGGATGGGCAAAATGATGGAAAAATTCTAGATTTAGAATCAGATAGCTCTCGTGTTAAAACTTGGTTCTGGTTTCTTGTAAGGTGCTATTACCCCTGTTCCATTTCCTCATTAGAAAACAGTGATAACACCAACCTTACAGCATGGCCATTAGACATAACAAGAATACTAGAGAGGAGATGAAAGCAGAAGGAATTATGACTTGCATTAGAGTATAAAGTGTTCAATTCAGCAGGTGATCTTTAATTATTGTTAAATAATTGTCTTAGTTACTTTTCTTGTTGCTAAGACAAAACACCTGACACCCAAAATTAAAGAAGGAAAGGTTTATTTAGCTCACAGTTTGTAGAGGTTTCGGGCCACAATCAGCTGGCTCCAAGGCAGAGTGGCATGGCAGACAGGTAGAAGGCAGCAAGGCAAGCAAGAGACCTACAAGCCTCCTGTCCCTTACATCTTATCCAGGCTGCTGGGATTAGGGCAGCACCAAAACAGTCAGGGGATTGATTTAGTAATTGCACACCCTTAATCCCAGCATCACACACTCTAGATTCAACTACCTCTCAAAAAGTCCCACCTATGACAACATGGGGCTTTGGGGGGACATCTAGGCACAAATCATAACAACAATCAAAAGGAGAAAAACTACACAGACTACAAGGAAACCAGACAGGAAATTTTGGAAAACAGCAAATTATAAACTCTTCCACATAGTAAGAATTTTTCCCTAAGTGCTAGGCTTTAAAAATTGATTTTTTTAGGGAAAGACATAGGGAAGTTAGTGTCACTTGAATTATACAGATTAAGTAATCTTTCAGAGAGAGATATAAAAAAATAGATGCAATGGACAAATTCTTTGATGAAGGCTAGCTTCTCTTCCTCTCACCCACTCCAGGAGTTTAAATCAAGACAGAGTTTTTTTTAAGAAGTCAAACAATAGTTACTAAATATGTGGGAGACATATTTTGATTAAGACTGAATGTTTGAATTTCACTGGATGTTTAAGCCAAGTTTTAACAGGATGTAATAATCCCTTATTTGCTTGAAGTCACAGGACTATTTAGGAGGATGAGTCATTTAGCATTTATTAATGCATTTTGATATTTCTCAAATTGTTATCTTTCATTGTTATCTAATTTTACACTCATGTCTGACTCTTCTTGTGTCAGGCAATCTTTGAATGCCTGTAACTCCTGAAACCTAGTAGACCATGAGTGCTTATGAATGTATTAACTGGCTTTGTAACTGATGAGGAAGTAGGCAGTGTGAATGAGTTTCAGGGCTAAGGAGAGCAACCTAATCTTCTATCTCCAATCCCTTGAGAAGTAATCAGTCGAAAATTTAATAAAATACTTAAGTCACCGAACACCAAGATGCCATGTGGAACAGGATCTCTAAGTTATTCGTTTATCTGAAATAAATTAATTGTGCGGTGTCTCTCCCCCAGGAAATACAAATTGACCACGCTGACAAATGTAAGTTGAGGAAAAAAATAGAAAGAAGTGAAAAGGATGTAGACTATGTTAAAAATCCAACCTAGCTAACTCAGCCTTTTATTAACGGAAGTGTCCAGTAGATCCTCAGTGAATAAATCAATCATGCTTTCAGACTAAACATGTGTTTTGATTGTCTGAAATAGTCATAACAAAACATTCCTAACTTTCAATTCTTTTAGCTCTGGAGCCACTAGTCATTTCAGAACAATACTCAGGCTATAGCATGTCTTTAATGGGATGCTTAAGTGATCATGACAATTTAATTAAAGGGGAAGTCATTTGGAAACAGCTTTTGTTCTCGAGAGGGTGTTAAAGTTTTGGTATTGCGTTTCTACCATTACCTAATTTTCCCTCTGACCATGGTTTATTTGTTGATTTGTAAAGACATTATATATAGTTTTCAACATACCTCTGAAATTTGTTCCAAAGGCTAGAATATGTGATCACGTCTTCCCAGACCCATTCACTAGCTGCCTCTTCAAAGCTAGTGATTTGTTCAGAGTTTCATCAGTCACACTGTCCTGTTGTTGATTTAAATATCAATCACCACAAAAAAAAATAAAAATAAATAAATATCAATCACCTATATAAATAAATATCAATCACCTAATATATCTGCACTGGGGAAAATTGTAATTGCTTTTCCCTTTGCTCTCCTTGGCTCCGGACCCTCTTTTTCAGTTTGACATCCCATGGGTACTTTGAAGACAACCTGCCTTGAATTGAAATCATTCTTTTTTTCACTACATTCCTGCTTGTCCTCTTGTATTTCATACTTGTTTAATGGCCTCATCATGTAACTGGTCATAAAGACCAAATCCAGGAAGTCGTACTTAGCAGTTTCACATTGCTTCACTACTTACATCAAATCCACACAAAACCCCGTTGAGTCTAACTCAGAAATTCTCCCTGATCTCCACGTGCCCCTCCCCCGCATCAGCAGCATTGTCTTAGTCATCAATTTCCACTGCCAATTGTGATAGCTCCCTAACTTGGCTTGTGGTCCCGTTTTCTTTCCGCTTTGGGTAGCCTTCTACATCAACGATTCTCATCCATTTTCCTGCCACAAAATGCCGTGGTCATATATGAGACATTTTCCTATGAGTCACTTAGGGATTGATGAAATAGAAATATTTAGTGAAAAGTTAAAACACTTTATTCACAGTCTTCCATAGGCCCTGCAAAGCCACGCGTGCCTTGGCCCCTGTCTACCTACCTCACATATTTGTCTCGCACTTTTCTCCCCTCACTCATTAACACTACTGGCTCTTCCCTACCCTTTCCCACACTGTGATTTACTATTCTTTCATCTTGCTTTAAAAAGTTTCATTTTTATTAGTACAGTATGCAGTAATAATCTTATGTTTGCAATACATAATGCTTATATTCATTGTGGTGAGTTAGCACCTGTACATAACATACTTTAATCCTTTTTTCATCCCCATTCCCTCCCCGTCACCCCTCCCTGTATCTCTTAGTCCCCTTCCATTTTACAAAAGACCCCTGCTTTCCCTTATGTATCTTTTATTTTGCTCTTTAATTATTTATGCTTTGGTTTTCTCATATAAGAGAAAACATGCAATATTTAGGTTTATGTATCTGATTTATTTCACGTACCATTACAGTCTCAGGTGCATCCATTTTCCTACAAGTGACTCAAGTTTATCCTTTTTTATCCTTTTGACCTCAACTAAATTATATCACTTTAGGGTAGCTTTTCCTAAGCATTCTTCAATCTAAATTAAATTTCTTTGTTCCTCCTTATAGGGTTTATCATAATTCATAATTATATACTTAATTTTGCATTAAGCTTAAATCACCCACAACATTTCTAAACTCTATGAAGAGAGAAGTCATGGCCACTATATTCACCGCTGCATCTACAGTGCCCACACATTACCTGGAAGAACCTGGATACTCAATATTAATAGAGGAATGAATTAATCATCACAACTATTAATGGTCTATCTGTAGGCTAGGTAACCACAGGGAGCAGGATGGCTCAATCTGCGGATGATGACCAATTTGTATGCCTGAAGACTATACCGTAAGATTACTAAGAGTATTTCCAACGCTGAGATACTTTTGAGTGTTCTCAAACTTACAAGAAAAATAACCCTTTAGTACTCTAACTCTGGTAGTATATTATTACCATATACATTAAGTCTGATCGTATGGGCTGGAGACCCGCTGTCAGCTACCAGACAGGGCTCTGTATGGCCACCTCAGTTTTCTTCCTACAACATAAATCTCATCATGTCCTTCTTTTGCTTATGACCTTTGAATGGTTCTCATCATTTTCAGAATAAAATCTAAATTACTTGAAGTCTTAGCCCACTCAGGCTGCTGGAACAAATGACTGTAGTTTTATGAACCACAGAACTTTACTTCTTATAGTTCTGGAAGCTGCAAATTCAAGACGAGCAAGATCGGGATGAACTCCACTGAGGGCTGTCTTCCTTGTTCCTAGATCACTGCTTTTGTGGTGCATCTTCACACAGCAGCTTGTTCAAGGGAGCTCTCTGGGCTCTTTTAAACAAAAGCTCTAATTTCACCCATACGGGTGCCACTCTCACGATCTAATCTCCTCCCTAAAATCTCACCTCCTAATACCATCATGCTAGATGTTAAGTTTACACAAGATGAATATGCTATATCTCTGCTCCACTGCAGTTGAAGACTTCTTCATACCCCAGCCCAGAGACAGAATTTTTTTTTTATTTGTATCTTTTTTTTTGTTTGTTTGTTTTGAGACAGAGTGTGACTATGTAGGCCAGACTGGCCCCCAAATTGTGATCCTCTTGCCTCAGCCTCCAGAGTGCTGGGATTATAGACGTGTGCCAGTTAACGCAAAGATCTTTTTAAACCTTTTTATTTAGCCTCTCATTTCCTTAGAAGGAGAGGTCTTCCTCTTTTCCTTCCTTCCTTCCTCCCTATCTGCCTATCTCCCTCTCTACCCCTTCCCCTTCCCTCCTCCCCCCTTCCCTCCCTCCCGCCTTCTTTTCTTCTTCCCTCCCTCTCCCTTTCCCTTCTTTCCTTCCTTCTTTCTTTTTGCTGTGGTATAAGATGGGATTTCTGTCATTTTGATTTCTATGGTGGAGATACAGGTCAACTGAAGGTTTACATCTTTGAGAGCTGTTTGTGCCTTCCGTAGCCTTGAAGACTTTGTCTCATTGACACATCATTATGTTGATGCATGAGAATACTACTAGCAAAAAAAAAAAAAGAAATTAACTGTAAATGAAGTTTACTAAAAAGGTAGCAAAAAACTCATCTACAATTAAGAAACTCATGTCATTTGATGCATATATTATAATGCAAACAACTGGATTAATTTTAATAGGTGAGAATGACGAATACTTTGAGAAGCTGTATCCTCTACTGAATTGTGTGCTTTCATATCACAGTTAATTTCATTGATATTTGAGTTTTCATTAAATAAGTGCCCTTTCTGAATTATCTCTTTTTTTAAATAGGTGGTGTTTGCATTGCTCAGTCACAGAAAATCCCACGTGAACCAAGACCTGGAGAATTTGAAAAAATTATCAAACGCCTGTTAGAGACACCTAATGCTCGAGCAGTGATTATGTTTGCCAATGAGGATGACATCAGGTGTTGCTTACTTTTCTTCTGTATTAAGGACCAGATTTGTGCCCCACATCCTTGTCAAACATATTTTATGTTCAATGTAAAATCTGTGAGATTTCACCAGAATTGCTACGTTCCCCTCCAATTATGACTGTTTGCCACAGTAGACAAAACTGACTTCTAGTTTCCACATCAAAAATGCCTATAGAGTAAAATCTGGGAGTGTATGAGAGGAGACACGTAAGGATGACAGACCGAGTGCTGGGAAAGAGGTTAAGGAGAAGGCTAATTAACACGTACTGAAGTTAGAGTCTTTGCTGTATTTCCTTTAGGAGTTGATAAGACTCCAGCAGTTAGAATGATTGACTAATTGTTTAACAGTAACCTACTGAGTCTATTTAACTTCCCCAAACTGGTGGTGTTTGTGTGCTTTCTGTTGTAATAACTGAATGCTATAGAATGGAAAATTTAAAAATAAAGGACTTTTTTTTTAGCTTTTGCTTCTGTAAGCCAAGAACGTGACACTAGACTCTGCATGGCGTTTGAGTGGGGCTGAGCCATGATGTGACCGAGCGCAGCCCCTGACAAGAGCAGCTTCTTGCTTGCTTGGAAAGCCACTAAATGGCTGTTGTGGGGGCCACACCCTCATCATGTTATCTAAACTCAATTACCTGTAAAGGACTGTATCTCCAAACCGATAACATGTGATCTTGGGGAGTAAGTTTCAATGATACGTAACACTTGGGGGACACTTTCAAATCATAGCACTGGTCTTATAACATCTATAATTGTAGTGCTTCTTGATAAATGCAGTGTGCTTTGTTTCTTTTTATTTCTATAGGAGGATTTTGGAAGCAGCAAAAAAGTTAAACCAAAGTGGACATTTCCTTTGGATTGGCTCAGATAGCTGGGGATCTAAAATAGCACCTGTCTATCAGCAGGAAGAGATTGCAGAAGGGGCTGTGACAATTTTGCCCAAAAGAGCATCAATCGATGGTAAGGATGCACCGTGGGGATGTTTGTTTTATTCCAATTGAGTCGAAACTCAAAGGCAAAACTGGAGTACCTGAATAAAATGAAATGAAGTTACTTTTGGTGACTCTGAACAGAATTTTTACCTCTGTTGATCGAAGTGTTAATACAGTGATTATGTGACCCAGCACACAGTGTAATGGGGAGTCTTTCCTGTTTTATATGGTTCTTCTTCCTTTAAGGAAGACGGTTATAACATGATTAGAGGAAAAGTACTTGACCTATAAAAAATGAATACATGATGTGGGGTTGACCCCGTGGATAAATAAATGCAAGCGGAAGGAGTTGGAGCATTCCTGAAGGACTGTCGGTCTCTCAGATGTCTTTTCCAGTGATCTCATAGTGACTAAAATTCCTTTGCTTAACATTATTTTTGGAATGAGATATTATTTCTAGGTGATCTCCCTTCAATGATGTGATCACCTGAGCAAATTAACACTTTTGCTCACTTAACCATGACTCTTTAAGTTGGTACCAAATGCTTTATTGAATTACCTGAAAATGGAACATATAGGAAAGATACAGTTAGACGTGGGTAGAGATATAGGAAAGTCTCAAATGTAGATCCATGATAGAAGAGAGGGAAAGGAATTGGAAAAGTCTGAGTTGGAATCTGAATATTTAGCATCAAGCATGAGAGTACTAGTTGCTGCCCCCGGGAGATATAGAGTTCAGGGAGAAGTTGTAGGAGGGCACTGACTCTGGGCTTTCCTTTGGTGCTTAATCTAGAGTAAGGTGCCAAAGGGAGAGGGGTGGTGTCATCCACTGAGACTCCTTGACTTTTACCATAAGAGAATCCTTATTTCTGGACTACTTTGTTACATATATTGATCACTACGTAAAGTTTATTCAAAAGTTCTGGCGGTATTTAGTTGTGATTTTGGAAGCATATTAAAACAATCCCTTTCTTCTTTAAAATAGGATTTGATCGATACTTTAGAAGTCGAACTCTTGCCAATAATCGAAGAAATGTATGGTTTGCAGAATTTTGGGAGGAGAATTTTGGATGCAAGTTAGGATCACATGGAAAAAGAAACACTCACATAAAGAAATGCACAGGTAGACACTTACATGTTTTTTCCTTGGTGCATTTGTCTTAGCATTATCTGGTAAATGGTGTTTGCTATATGAGTAACGATGAGGGTTATTTCTGTTCCTCGGCGTCTCTTGTCATGGTTTCTCATCAAAGCCAACCATGTCCTCACCGGTCTCTCAGTAAACTTAGTTTCGCTCACTAGTTCTTGCTGTCAGTCAACAAATATTTACTGAACGTGTACTCATGTGTATGATGCTGGAGTATTTCAGTTCTGTTTGAGTAACATTAAGTGTTTTCTTTGGGGACAGCACTTTATGAGGTTTGACGTGATATAGACAAACAAGACTCGGTATCGCTCTCTAGGCGTTAATGTGCAGTTAGAATGATGAATCATATATTGCTATGTGACAATGTTTTTCAGCTATTTCAATCCATGTTTCTATAATACTTTATTTTTCATCCTAGCATAGCAGCTGTCCTGGGTCAGTTCTGATGTTTCAGTGCTCTACTTTCTGTCATTTACTTAAAAAGTAATAATGATACTGAATACCCCTTTTTGACATCAGAATAAAACTGTATTTGTTTTATTCTGTATGTTGTCAAATGTGGAATTTAAAAAATTACTTAGCTCTGAATAGTAACCTAAGCAAGGTTGCAGGTATGAAGGCAACATAAATACCCATCTTTATTAAACTGACACACCGAAAATGATATTTAAAGAAAACTGATTACACCAGGCTGAAAACCATAAAATAATATAGAAAATTTTAACCAAGATGCATACGTCCTCTAAAGTCCACAGAAGCTTAGCCTGTTGGAACATGTTTTGCCTCATCCCTCACCCAAATATTTTGATATATCCTTCTTTCCCTCTACCACATTTCCTTTGGAAATAGCTGTTCAAATAAAAGAAGTAATATGCTAAATGCTAGAGCATACATATAATCAGTGAGAAGATGGAGATGAGAAAATAGGCATCATACAGGGAAGGAATCTGCTTTAGGTTTGCTGCATGCCTGGCATTGTTTAGTAGCTGTGTTGAGTGAAGAGAAACAAGATCTGTGCTTGAGGGACTTTCATTTGAGTGTAATGGGACATAGGACGGCACTAAATAAGAAAACCTGGAAATGAATATATCCTTCTAGATGCTGAGATGTGCTTAGCAGGAATGCAACAGAGTGCAGGTGGGAGAGGGACCAAGTGAACTGGGAGAGGGGATGGAAATTAGTTGTGTAATCCGAGGATGATTCACCTAGGAGGTGATGTTGGAGGTGAGACCTTGTCACCATATGAAGTTGTCAGTCATGTGAAGACATGAGGCAGCACATTCCAGGAGCCAGAGCCTAAATGGGTCCCTTTGGTTCGAAGTTTAGAAGAAACATTCCTGGGAAGCTGGAGTGATGTATCGTGCTCGAAAGAGAAACTGGTGGAAGATGAAGCTAAAGATATAGGTTATAAATGGACTTGAAATTCTTTCTAGAAGTTCCAGAGTTGATGAATTTGCGCTTTGTCCTACCCGTAGGACAGAAGGACAGAGGACTTTTAATCTAGAAAGTTGCTTAGATTCTAGAAGATTCTTCTGGCAAAAGTGTGAGAAGAACTGGGATTCAGAGGGAGAAAACAGGCAAGTTAGCAGGACTTGTCCAGTAGTGCCAGCCATCTGCATGTGTTACAGCACAGGTTGGGCACAGGACACACGCAGTATTTACAGTACGTGGGGCGTGATTGCACTGAGGTGGGGAAGGTAAGGGCTGGAGGTTCTGAGTGTTAAATTTCTAACAGTGAGGTCTACAAAAAAGGTCATATAACTAATTAGTTAACAGAGAAAATAGCAGAATTCAGGTTAGGTGTTTGGGAACTAACTTGTCTTAGGTCTGACACCGCCCCATTCAGCTTCCCTGCGGATGGCAGTTCACTGAAGATCTGAATAAGGGCATCATAGAGTCTTGGAACTTAAAGACAAGAGTGGACATGTGGTTGCCATAGGAGACTGAGGAAAAATGAGAAATGATGATAGAAGACTCAAAGGGAGGAGCAAGGAAAGGAAACAGAAGGATGGACTTGGGGGAGGGAGACAAACTGCATCAAGGTTGTCTCAGTCTCTAGAATTGATGAGGGCCTCAGAGTTACAAAGTGGAAGAGAGGTGAAGCTGAGGGATAAAAAGTATTATATAGACACCCAAGTTGTGATAGGTTGACAGAGAGAGAGACAGAGAGAGAGAGAGACAGAGAGAGAGAGAAACAGAGAGAGAAAGAGAAGGAGAGAGAGGAGAATAGGAGGAGTAGAGGAAAAGATGCTGTTTCAAGAAGCTTAGCAAAGAAAGAAAGTAGGTAAGGTAGAAAATCTAGAGAACAAAGCAAGAATGGAAGTTTTAAAGAGTAGGGGATATTTAAATGTTTTCAGATAAAATGGAAAGCAGAGAAACTCCTAGAAATGAAAGAGAGATTCAGTGTGTAGCAGGATCTTGAGGAAACTTTAAGACAAGGCTTTAAGAGGGCAGTGTTATTTCTGAATAGTCGGATTTTGTTGAGGAAAAAATACACACAAATATATACATAACTGGAGAAGAAAATTCCATGATTAGTTGCTAAATTTGGATATACGTATTATTATTTGTTTTAAATTTTATTTTAAAGGTACATTTTAGGTATATGTAGTGATAACATTCATCATAGGGAATTTGTACCTGTACATGATATATCTTGCTGCTTCTTTTTTTCCCTATTCCCCTCCCCTCCCTTCAACCCCTCTTCCCTCCTTATTTACAAAAGCTTTGTTTACATTTTCCCTTCTATTCTATTTTCTCTTGTCCCTCTGTTCCTTTCCCCATCCCCCTCCTTTGTTCCCTTTCCCATTTGTACATTTTCTTCCCTTTCCCAATATAATACATTTTAGTCCTTATTTACACTTTCCATTTCTCACACCAGAGAAACAATGTAGTATTTAAACATGTGTGTCCGATTTATTTCACTTAAGAATATGGTCTCAAGATGCATCCATTTACCTAGAAATATCTCAAGCTTATCATTCTTTATGGCAGAGTAGCACTCCATTGTATTAAAAAACCACATTTTCTTTATCCATTCTGCTGTTGATGGGCATTTGGGCTGTTTCCAAGATTCAGCTATTACAAACTGTGCCACTATAAACATGGGTGTGCATGTGTCATTGTGGTGTGATGTTTTTAATTCTTTTAGGAAGATCCTAAGAAGGGGGATAGATGGGTCAAATGGAACCTGAAGTTCTAGTTTTTTGAGGAACCTCCACACTGATTTCCATAGTGGTTGCAGCAGTCTATGCTCTGACCAACAGTGGGGATGGGTTCCTTTTTCCACACGCCCCTCCTACCCCCAGCATTTGTTATTGGCTGATTTGTTGATAGCAGCCATTCTTTCTGGGGTAAGATGGAATCTTAGTGTTGTTCTAATTTGCATGTCTTGAATGACCAGTGATGTTGAACATTTTTTCATATGTTTGCTGTTTTTACTTCTTCATCTGAGAAGTGTCTATTCATTTCAGCTGCCTATTTTGGGATTGAGTCTTTAAATTTGGGGGGTCTGATTTTTTTGAGTTTTTTTTTAATATATTTGAGATATCAGTCCTTTGTCAGAGGAATAGCTGGCAAAAATTTTTTCCTACTCTGTGGGGTGTCTCTTCGCTCTGTTGATAGTTTCTTTTGCTGTACAAAAGCTTTGTAATAAGATGATATCCCAGTTGTTGATTCTTTGTGATACTTTCTGGGCAACTGGGGATTTGTTCATAAAGTCTTTGCCTACAACTATGTCTTCAAGAGTTCTACATATTCTTCCTTCCAGCAGATTGAATTTTTCAGCCTGGTCGCTGGCTGTGGGGTTGGAACTCCATCTGTTCAGCTGGAGATACACTATGTGTCTCCCACTGGCTTGGACTCAGTTCCCTGGCAGTTTGAACTTAGCTCCTTGCCCTCCTGCCGGTTTGAATTTGAACTCTGCTCCACCTTGCCCCGCCTTGCCCCAGCACCCAAAGCTGCTGACAGCTTTTCTGAATTCTGAGCTTGGCCCCTTTCCAAGATGGCAATCAGCTAGTTGTCCTCCCCTGGGGCACGTCTGAGGCCAGATAACTCGCCAGAGTCACTGCAGTCTGCTGTGTCCACTGCTCTGCTCCACTTGTGTGTCTTTCCATGGAGTCCTCTGGGGACACCGGTAGTCACCGTGCATCTGCAGGCTTAAGCCTTGTCACCTGCGCCAAGAGCTGGGGCCGCAAGCTGGGACTCTGGGAGAAAGCACCATCCGTCTGTACCTCCTTCTTCTGTGCTGGTCTCTCCTTTTGCTTTCCTCGTGGGCTTCAACTCTCACTTCAGATTCCTGCTGGGTCCTGGGAACACATTTCCCTCCTTCTTCTCTTCCCTGAATTGCTACATTCCAGTGTCTGGACCACAAATCTCAGATAGGCTCTGCCATCTTCCTGGAAGTCTGGATATAGATATTAAAGAAGTTCAGAAAATGTATGACTGTGAGTTCAAGTTGTAAAATCCACAACTTTGTAGAGGAGGCCTGTGATAATGGGAATTTGGGGAACAGCATTCAAGATGAGGGTGAAGGCGTGCCCCCAGATCAAAGGGATAGAGTACGGCATGGTGTGGAGGGTGAGAACAGTGAGGACCAGCCCCCCTCAGGGCTGCATATTGGGGAATAATGGGCAGTGAAGAGGAGCCAATTTGGAGATTTGGAGAAGACAGTTTATACAGAGAGTAACATGTATTTTTCATGGATGTATGTTTTTGTGCTGTGTTTAATTCTGAATTCTGAACATCGTTTGGCTCTTTAAAAATTCAAATCTTGTTTGGATTGTAATAATGAAACTATTATGTGAGTTCATGGATGAACTTTGTGTGTGTGTGTGTGTGTGTATGTGTGTGTATACACATTTACGCCTTTATCGTGTATCTTGGTACTAATTTCCTACCAGTGTGTATACATACACCACACACACACACATGCACACATATAATCAACTGGTAGGAAATGAATTGTGAACCAATCATATAACCTTTTAATACACTTCAAAATAACCAGTTTCATTAAACTCCTATTTTCCAGATAAACTTAGGTACGCAGCTCTCTTTGGCACCTACAGACAGCATGTACTAGACATGAACTTTGGGTATAAATACTGAATTGGTTTCTTGTAGAATTTAGATTGTTATAGCAGGACCTTCTGCTTCAGATTCCTTTGGTTTATTTGGGTGTTGCTGTAATTATAACAATTTGTTCAATTAGAACTATTTCTAGTGCGGTGAAAGTGGTGTTTACTCCAGGCATTGCAGCACAGTCACCCTTAAGAAACTGGGTCAGTAAAAGGATTTTCGTGCAAATTCTATTGTGGGGGATCCCAAAATACCTTGTCTCTGGGCAGAAAACAAATAAATAATGGAAAGTTCTGGTTTATTTTTTTAAATAGTAAGATATGAAAAGTTCCAGATAATAAACTATTTGTACCCCAAATTTCTATCATACTGTTTTTATCTCTTTTTGGGGGAGGGAGGGAAGATGATTTAGAGAAAATGTGATTAAGAGGAAAAGTTTATAGGCTATTCATGAGTAGAGGTGCCCAAGGCATGAAAATTTTAAAATTTGGGCTGAAAATATTCATCTTTAATGACTTACAATGAGAAAAAAATTAAGGAAGTCTCTGAGAGCAAGAGATCTACACATTTGAAGTATCATTCTTGGGTTATATGTGTTCGGTAAGATTTTACATTAGGCGTTGGTAATCTGGGGATGTAGTTATTAACTTCCACTGGGGCAATGCCGGTGATATATTTACACGGCTAGCAGAGTGCTTCTTCGCAGGCCTGGGCGTCTGTCTTGTTAATTTTCAGGAGACAGAAAGTTTTTCAAGCTGTGAGGAGCAGCCTCTTCCTAACATTAACTCAGTTCAGACAGCTTTTTGAGATGATCCTCCCTAGAACCGCGGGAAAGCTTTCAGAAAGATGTGATAGTACCGCTAACTTTTGATATGCTGGCCAAATTCCAAGCGAGGTAATTCCTACCATCCACTTAGCTATTTATGTAGTTATTATTGCTTCTGAGAGCTACTGAGTTCTGAAAGCTACCACTACTTAATCCTACTTAAAATTCCCTTTGTCTTTCTCAAGAACAGAAAAAGGGCTGTCTCATACTTGTTATCAGCAGCGATGGGTGTTATTTTATAGGCGTTTATCTGACCTCTCCCGCCCTCCCTCATTCTGCTCTCAGCCTTAGTGCTTTTCTCTCCCCAGAACCGACACCCACAGCCTCCTTGAGTGTGTCTATTGTTTCTCTGTCTTTACATGTTTTTCACACACCTATTTCCCTAGTCAGGCCTCAGCCGCAAACCCTCTTCCATTGCTCCCTTTCATGACCTGTTTATCTTTTCCCATCTTTTCTCTGATCTGTCCTTTATCTGACATTGTTTTGTCCAGCAAGCTTCTCACTAGGAGTGCAGGCTTTTGCTTCAGAGGCGATGCTTGAGTCTTTTAATGACTATCAGTCCTATTCTGTCTTCTCTAGAGAGCATTTGCTAGTGAATACTGCAGGGACTTGGGTGTGTGTGGTTGAGCTCTGACCTCGCAGACAGTTCTCTCTTGGCTCCACTGTGTTCTTTGCCTTCATTTCTCCACCATTAATTCTAAATACCTCTGCACTTATCTAAACAGCATCCTTTGACCAACCTGATCAATCCAATTGGTTCCATATACCAACTTAGATCCTTCTTTTGTTTCATTCATTCATTCATTTATCATTTACTCACTTGTAGCCTCTTTTGACTAGTTCACCACGTGTCAGGCAGTGTGCTATAGTGATGAAAACAAAGAACAGATTTCCCTTGACTTCAAGGAGTTCACAAAGACATACACGTTGCCTGTTGAATTTGAAGGCTTTCTCTGTGTGCTGAGTTTTAATCCTCAGCCAGGGGGTTGGGGCAATGCAACTTAGTGTGCATACAGCTGACACTCAGATACTAAATGGTGGTGAGCATATGCTACACAAAATGGCCTATTGATTCTTATTTATGATGATAGAAATAGCGGTAATGGAAAAAGCAATGCACGACGATGTTTCATCCCACAAACAAGCAATTTTGTCAGTGAACCAAATAGCAGACTCAATAATTAGTTCCTGGAAAGGCCTGTCAGTTTATTTCCTAGTGCCAGAGTAACTAGGTAACTTTTCAGGTGTAACAATCTCTTAGCAATCCTCGGTCTGTTTTGGAAGGCTGTAGGGGGTGGAAGCTTGTGCCCCTTTACCCAGGACTCATGGATGTGCTATGAATGAATTGAGTAGTTAATGAGGGAGATAGATTTCCACAATTTGATTTGATGAATCAGGTTGAAAGGAAATCAAGATAATCTTCCCTGAATTAAAATGTGTTCTGGCATCTCCATTTGTCCCCTTGTCTACAGTAAGACTCTGTCAGGAAAAATGTCTTTACATTAACACTGTGAGGTGGCCAGTGGACCATATGCTCTTGTCCTTGGCAAATAAAATAGCAAAAATCCCAGAATGACTTATCTATACAATTTCTGAGATTTCATATTGAATTTCAATAGGTGCATTTGAGATGACAAAACAGGCATTGATTTCAGAACTTAGAGCTGGGATATAAAATTAAAATCATTCTTCCAATCTGCTAGGTAAAGAAACTAGACACCAGAGAACTAAATTATTTAAAAAATCACAGTATTAATCTTACAGCTGCAACTAGAATCCTGGTCTCTTTTATTTGAATTTGTCCATGACATTTATATCCTTAATTTATTTGCTTACTTACATATTTAAGAATTTGTACCACATAGTTCAGAAGTATTTTCTTATTTGTTCTTTATCATGCTTTATTGTGTGATACAATACATTGCAAGATTTGATAATCACCAGCTACAAGGCGAAACAAAAATAACATTGATTGTTTCCTAATCCTACCAAAAACAGTTAAATATTTTAATATTATTCATATTGATTTTCAATTTTATATGTGATTTTTGCCAGCGAGTCTCTCATAAATCTTTTTATCCAGTTGCTTGTATCCCAGCTATTTATAAGACTAGAACTGGGATTGCATTCAGAAAAAATAAATAGGAGAAACTGTTGATTATAAACTTCTATAGCTCTATGTCCAGTGACACAATTAGAGCAATTCACTTTGCTAAATTATAGTTAGTTCATTTATTAATTCTCTTAAAGAAAAAAAGACATTTATTTTTAAAAAAAAAGTTTGGGAAGAACTGTAACACCATCTCTACAATGTTCGCATGCACACAAATCATTCAATCACCTTCTTAAAATGCAGATTTTTGATTGTGTAGGTCTGATGTGAAGCATTTCATATTTCTGACCTTCTCCCAGGTGACCCGGATGCCAGCGAGCTCCAGGACACACTCTGAGTAAAAGAGAATGTTAGAGTTAGCTTATAGCAATAGCCCCTGAAGCTTAATTAGTAGAATAAATATTCACCTGTGCTAGGGATTGCTCATAAATGGAAGGTGTCTTACAAAGGATCACCTAAATAAAACTTTATAAATTGTCAAATGCAAAAACTGCAATCAGCAGTCTGTGTTTTATCTACTGTACTTAATAAGTATTTAGATGGGTAAAGTATAATTATATAGTACCATGGTGTGTGTACTTGTGCATTTTTCTCTCATTAGGGAATTTGAAAGTAGGAAGCTTAATTACCAAATGGAAAGAAATGTACACAGATGCACCTGTGTCTCCCAAATCTGAAAAGTAGATTGCAAAGTTTGCCATGTCAAGAACCAAAATACCAGGGTTGGGGATTTAGCTTAGTGGTAGAGAGCTTGCCTAGCAAGTGCAAGGCCCTAAGTTTGATCCCCAGCACCAAAACAAAACAAAAAACCCACCAAAATACTGTGAAAACCTAAATTGTACTTTCAACTACAAATGCACTTCCAATCACAAATGTACACAGAGTAAAGGAATTAGTGAGGTCCACAGAGATCATTTAGCTCAATTCTTTCATTTTTCAGGAAAAAAAATTGGGGCCCATTTGGCCTAATGAGCTGCCTAATACCCTACACGTACATGAAGGTGATGGTAGGACTGAAGTCTGATAGGATACTTGAATTTTCTTTGCCCGTCTCTTGCTCTTGAAAGCCTTTACCTGTCTGCTTTTGGAGCCAAGTTGTACTGATCATTCTTTTCTTTTTCCTGGCACAATGGCTTGACTATTTCCCCATGGCCATCAAGTTTCAGAATTTTTTTGAAGCTCCCTGACTACTAAGGGGGTCATATTGATACTGTCTTGGTCTAGGAACATTAATTGTGCTAAAATTGTAGGGGCAATTAGAGTAGACTTCAAGGGTACACAAATGTTTATATTTATCAGAAAATAAGTTGAAACAGAAAAATGTCCATCCTTCAGACAAAAATGAATTTAGGAGTCTCAGGATTTGTTTCAGCAAAGAGCATAACAGACCCCAGCTGTAGCATAGATGAGTGGGAGGTGCATGTATCTGGATGCTTTCTAGAATATTACATGGAAGGATCAGACATGGGAAAAGAAATATGGATAACCAATGCCAGCGGAGCCTTTTTGAGAGTCAGTTATTTGAAAAACACTGTAAAGCTTGGCCTGGTGAAGATAACATGGAGATTAGGAAAGTACTGAAACAGAAGAAATTGTCTTCCTTTCAATGTTCAATTGAACATTACTTGAGGGAGCAAATTCACTAAAACCAAACAAAATGCACACAAAATACACAGAATGAATCAGGGAATTTTGATATCTCTTCCCCACAAAAAAGTAGAGAGCAGAAAAATATAAGGTGCTAATGCACTACAAAATAAATATTTTTAAAGGAGTTTTGTTGTGGGATTTCTTTAAACCTATGGGATTTAGGAGAATCCCGTAGTTATGACTTTATAAACTAAAAGAGAATTATCCCCAAACTGTGAGGAACACACCTAAACAGAAGAACTAATTTTAGCTAGCTGAATGAAGAATTGGGTACAATAGAGCAAAAGAGTTCTAAAATTAAGTATGATTGGGAATTACTCAAGCAAATAAGAAAACCTTCTACAGTGTCTTATTTTTTAGTTACGTAAGACATCGTTAGGCTCTATCTTGTGCTAAACTTCTCCCCTTACGAAGAGAATGCCTTATGAAGACAAATTATAAAAATGAAGCAATTGGTCTCTAGATCGCTAGTGGCCAAGGCCTGTATCTTCAGAGCTTACCATATGCTTAGCATTCTATGTCTTTTAAATTAATAACTGATCGATAATGATGGCCTAAGAATCCTCCTGATCTTCATTATAGTCCTTTGGATACGGTGCATGGTGCCTTGACTGGTATGCCTTTGACAGGTATTTTAATTGTTGGAAGGGTATCTTTTAATGAAAAGTAAAGCTCAAACACAACTGATTCTAAAATGCCTTTATTGTAATTTACAAAGCGAGTGAATTCTTCTGGTAGTTTATCTTTAGGATTCCGACCACACTGCAGTAATTAATGAGAATATGATTCTAGAAACACATATAGATTGGTGTGCATGAGTCTGGTTTAATTGGAATATCTGATTATAAATGCCCTGACTTCACAGCGTTATACTTTTAAAAGTTACACTTATTCTATTTGAGGGGACAGCACTCTAATTCCATACTACCTGTAATGAAATGAAAAATAATGCAAAGACAACTTGGAAAACCTGATAAAATACCAGTTAGAATGTTCATTCATTGAACTTGATCGTGCTTATTTACTTGTTTGTTTATTATTGACTTCTCCATCTTTCGGGAACACAGGCATTATGAGGGCAGGAACTTTGTTTACCTCTTTGTTTACCACATTCAGTGCCTGAGACGACATTCACAAATAGAAGTCCCTAAAATATTAATCAAATGAATGAATTTGATTCAACTTATTTATTATCTGCTCTTTGTGAAGCACTGTCTACTAGACGTCACTGGCATGTTGGTGAGCAAAACAGAAGTAATCCTTGCTCTCATGGGGCTTTCAGTGTAATTGTAAAGATGAATAACTGAGCCAAAGTCCTTTCAATGAAATGTGTTACATCAGGAGAATAGCACGGAGCAGGGAGAAGTTACGTAGGCTAAGGTAGGAGCGGAGTTCTTGTTTATGCTGAGATTAAAGCATGAATGAAATTTAGACAAAACAGCAAGGGATCAATAGGATTGTTAGTTCAGGTAGAGGGAAGAACAAAGACAAGTAGAAGCTTGAGGAACTGAACAAGTTCAATATGGCTGTTGAATATGGCTGTTCAATATGGCAGATTAGGGAGTAGTAAGAAAGTAAAGTAAAAGAATTTAAGATTTTGTATGTCTCACAAGGGATCAAAATTTGTTTTGAAAGGCAATGAACAGGCACTAAAAGGTTTTAAGCAGATCAGTGACATAATCGGATTTCCATTTTAGGAAGATTATTCCAGCTGTAGTATGGAGAATATGTTAGTGAGGCATAACACAGGAGGAAAGGAGACCAGTTAGGTACTCTGGCAATTGGTCCGGAGAGGACAGTGGCCTGCGTTACAACTACACTGTACACTGCATGAGCGAGTGGGGGTGAGCAAAAATAGATGGATATGAAATATATTTTAACAGATGCTTAAGACTTGACGATCAAGTGTTTAAAGAGAAGACAAATCATGGTTGACACCTTAATTCACGAATTGAAAAATTGTGCCATTGTTTGAGAAAGCATTCCTGACAGTGAACAACTGGGGAAGGGGGAGGAGGGCAGTGGATCTCCCTCGGGTGCACCGCCCTGAGGGAACCTGTGAGGTGGCTGTGTGAATTTGAAGTTGAGAAAAGAGGTTTTGCTGTGAAGAGAATGTTGGTCATCACTCACCCACAAATTTGGCTGGATGAGATGGACCCAGGAAGTGTGTGGAGTCAAAGTGCAGAAGGTCTGTGATAGAGCTGTGAGGGACTCAGTCTTTAGCGAATGTGTTGAAGGATTCCAGTTTCTCTGGTGATTTTCATCAGTATCCACCAGGGGGTCCCTACAGTCATATTTCTGTCCTATAACCTAATCTCCTCCCAGTGTCTCTTTGGCTACAACTCATTGGTTTAAGATTGGGTGATTGGTACAAGCTGGACCATCAGAGAACTTCCAAGAATATTTAAAACTAGAATGAAAGGAGAGAGATCCATCTCTCTTGGGGGCAGGCGGTGGGACAGTGGCTTGAGACTGAGAGATGTGAGGAAGCAGACTGCCAGAAAGAATCGTATTGACACACAGACAGAATAGAGATGACAGGTGGAAGGAGCGCCAATGGTGATCAAGACCTTAATCACGCTCTTTGGTGCAGATATGTGAGATAGCTCGCAATTCTCCTCTCCCTTAGCTAGTGCTCTAACAGGATAATTGTACTTGGCTCAGAGGGCTGTTGAGAAGATTAAAGGAGATAATATGCATGAAGCTTATTGCCTGCTGCCTGGAGAATATAGTAGATACTATTGCTTACCAATATAGCAGCAATTTCCCTTTTTTCTAGGCCAGCACTGTCCAAAAGACCTTTCTGTGTGAGGAATATTTTCTGTATGTGTGTCGTCCAATAGAGTAACCACTAGATTCATGTAGCTAACGATCACTTGAAATATGTCTAGTGCAAACTGGGAAGTTGAATTTTAAGTTTTATTCAACAACAATCACATGAAATTTAAATATAAATTGCCACATGTGACTAGCAGAAGTTTAGGCTAATAATTTTGTTAAATAGACCTATTGTTTTTCAGTATAAACCCAACGTAACTCAGTTAATCTTGACTGGTCTGGTCCAGTTGCAGGGATGCTACTCTGTTTGTTAGGATTTTGTTGAAAAAAGCAATTGGTGGAACAGTTCTAGTCAATGGAATGGATAGGAGTCTTCCAAGGACCCTTTGGAAGGAGTTTTCTTTTTGTTCTTCTGGTTATTTTTACATTTGTAGTTGGTGGCTGGAGCTGCGATAGAGAAATCATGCTGAAGGTAACACAGTGGACAAGTAGAAGGAAGGTCGGTTGCTGCCAACATCTTTGAACCTCTGAATTAACCAGCCCTGAAAGGCCTTCACACTCCCATTGTCATGAGGTGATTATAAATCCTCTCAATTTTGAAACAACTTTGCCCTGGATTTTCTATTATTTTCAGCTGAAAGCATTCTAACTAATACAATGTATTATAAATAAGTGCAAATGATTTATTTAACCTGGCATGAACATGACTCATTTTAAGAAGATATGAAAACAATTAAATAAGATTGTTTATTTCTATATAACAATCAAAATTCTAAAATACATCAGAAGGTGAATACTTTCAGTAGGAACTGTTTATATTAAATGGATTCACTGATGATTTCTTAAATCTGACCTCCCAGTCAGTGAATAGAAGATGAGATTTGATGTATTAAAATTAAAATGATGTACAGCTTTTCAGCAACATTTCATTGAGGAATATATCTATATCAATTGCAGAATTATAAAACACACATATGAGAGAATGTTCCTTAATTTATATGACTAATTCATTCCTGAGTTCCTTTAAACAGCATACTTTCCACCGAATTATATCAATGTGGTGGTGTGCTACCTATCACCTGGGTACACAGTAATTCAGCTAAGCATCTTTCTTTTCACTGTTGGTGAAAACCTGCTCAAAGAGTTGGCAAGTTTATCAACTAAATCACAAGACCTAAGAATAACTAGGTGTTTCCATTGCATTTTCTCTGTCCAGTAAGTTTCTTGGCCCCATTGGTAGTTGTAGCCTTGCTGTGTTATCTTAGGCAGGTAATTTAACTTCTAAGAATTCTTGCTAAATTCAAATTTTTCCTATTTTTAGATGTTAGTGGTGATGATAGTAGTTGTAATCAGTGTGGTTATCCTTCATAAAGGCCATTCAAATTACTCTGTTTCTCCCTTATGTTACCAAAATGCTGTATGGCTAAAACACTGAGTTTAAATGTATAATTTAGATTGCTTTGAGGAGTGTTACTTAACGCCAGGTCTGGGGGCACATGTCTGTAGTCCCAGCACTTGGGAGGCTGAGGCAGGAGGATCACCGTGAGTTCGAGGCCTGAAGTACATAGCAAGACACTGTCTCAAAACACACACACACACACACACACACATAGAAAGAAATGGTACCTACCTTCTTGCACATCCCTCCATTACACCTTAGTAATGGGCTGACATGGGATGAGGCTCTTTGTTGGGAGAGAAGATAATATTCTGACAAATGGATGATGTCATTCTGCCCACATATTACTTTCCATTAAAGCCATTGACCCATATATAACCTTCTAGCTGCTTACATCACTGTGGTCAGATGGTTAGAATTGTAGACTTTCGTTTGGGGAAATGATTAGTATCTTTCACTAGGGGACACTAACTCTGGCTGGAATTCCCACTTTGTTCAGGGTCCACGAACACCACAGCTTTCCCTGGCACTGCTGTGAGAGGTGGGGTGTGCTCCCCACGTGTTTCCACCCAGATCGCTTGTAGAAAGGAAACAGGCAGTGGTGGCTAAGCCGCGGCGTGGGAGTAGCATTCGGTTCTCTGCCAAGGGAGATCTAGGACCCCGAATATGCTGATTAGGCAGCGCTCTGTGAGATTCTCCAAACCCAAAGCAGGGTTCAGGATTCCACCCGAATAAAATTTAAATCTCACGGGTCAAATGGGAATCTGAGGACAGGAGAGAAGAAAGGAAACCTGGAGGTCACTGAGACCAGTATTTTGCTGAGCTTCTCCTCTCGGGGTGCTGTGAAATGAGGACAGGGAGTACACAGAAACGTTCTGCTTTCACTGATTCAGTAGAACTCTTGAAGGCTTTTATTGGTGCAAAATGAGGCTTTCTCATTGACTCTAAATAGGCTTATTAGCAGCACACAGAAGGATTTCCACTGTGATCTTTTCTTTGTCCCTCGTCATAGGTCTGAAGCAGGCTGATAGCTGTGGAAGTGAAAAGTACCCGCAGACTGGAGGGCAGAGAGCGGGCCGGCTTCCAGCTTTGGGCTTGACACCCTGAGGAGTGTCATTTGTCTGAGGCACTTTTGTGAAACAGAAGCCTTCTTCTGTGTCTTTGTATCTGTGAAAGGGAGCAGCAGCGTAGCAGATCCAAAGCAGCAGAAAAACAAATAATTCATATTGATTCAGGATGCCCACACACCCCCTCTTCAGAAGTGTTAGTTTACATTTCAATACCGGCCAGCATCCTGGGAATTCTGGCGTGATGTTTTCCATAGGGGTTCATTAATTGGTGTGAAGGTTTAATTCAGCAGAGTCCAGGAAACTGTTTAGCTTTTTCTCTTCTGCAGGATGACAGAAAATGTCCCTAGTACTGACTTCTTGGTAGGTTCAGCCTGTGTCCTCCCTAAGATGGACACGAAGCCAGGCTTTGGCGTGCTCTGTGAGCTGCGTGCCTCATGCTGCTCCCCAGAGGGCCACGGCTTTGATGAAATGTTTAAATGACCTTTTAGGACAGATGATTATGAGGATGGGTAAACAGTTTGTTCTTCCCATTCTTAATAACTTCAGTGTGTGTTTGGGTATGTGTAGACAGAGCTGGAACTAGAGACACGGGTAAGCACTGGCAATGAGGGTGATCGTGCGGACGATGATAATTTTCACATAAATAAGAAGACAGTTAGATTTACCAAGAGAGAGGCAGACTTAACCCAGTCCTCCATCTCCACCTCCCTTCTCTCAATCTCAGACACAGACACACACAGAAGGTCTGCTGCTGGTAACTTAACGACAGAGCTCCAGTGTTTCTCAAGAACTGAGTGCTGTGTCCAGGGAACTTATACCCTTGACTCCTCTCTAGGAAGTTCAGAAGTATCTGTAACATCGAAAGTATAATTCTTTTTTTTTTTTTTTTGAGACAGGATCTCTCTCTGTAGTCCTGGTTGTAAAGTATAATTCAATAGGAGAATTTCCTGTTGAAGGAAATTCCCAGGAAAATACTGCATGCATTTGTCAATGACGTACAGTCTCATCATCTGTTTTTATGGAATCCTGTGAATTGGCTCCAGGCCTCACATTCTTGGTCTAATGTCTCCATCTCTCACTGATTCCCTCTAACTCTACTTTCTATAAAACAGCAGTCTCTCTTGGTTTGATTTGCAGATGCATCTACTCTCTTCTCAGATTCCATACTGATAACCTCCTGAAGGCACCCAGATGAACCACGGTTAGGCTACTTGGCTCTTATCACCTCTGTCCCTTGAATGAGTCCACTTTGTCTGGCCACATTTCCAGAAAATGCTTCTCTGCCTTTCCACAATGCAACTCCTAACCTTCTTTGGGTACTTTGTTAGTCTCGGGTATGTTAATTCATTGTCACTCGGAATAATGCTAGATAAATATCTCAGACTAAACTTCATATCTTATATATTTTCTTATAAAGAATACAATAAAGAATACAGACTATGTACAAACTATACTTGGGAATGGGGGATATTACACCAGAAATCTCAATATATATACCTTTCAGATAATGAAATTCTGATGGTATAGGGTGAGTTAGCTATGATTTTTTTCCAGAAAATACATATTCAGTGACTCATTAATATTACCATGTCATTAATCTGTAGGCATTAATGAATTTATGCAGCCCATTCAGAAATTAATGAAGCCTGTTTATCCTATGGATTTTCCCATTAGCTCTTTCCCTCTTTTCTTGTTTTCTTGGCATCACTGTTCACATCATAAAAGATGTTGTGACTCCTCCTGCTGTGACTCTTGCAAATATGTTGGTGATTATTATGCACTTAGGGATCTCTATAGTACTGGATCTTCAGTCGAATTATTTTAAAATTTTAATACAAAATTCACAGGAGAAAATGAAAACAAGCAGAAGTCAGCAAGCATTTCTTTGTGTAAAATGCAATCTCACTAGCATAAGAAGTATAAAGTGTGTCAGGAATTTTACTGCATTATCTTCTTCATTTGTGGGTTTACAGAGTGCACTTAACAGGTGGATCTCGAAGTGTGTTAACTGGTATGACACTAAGTGTATGTGTAATTTGGGTGAAACTCAGACTTAATTTTTCAGTACCTGTTAGTATGCATGATGATCTTATTATCAAGGTCTCTGTGTTATAATACCTGCTTTGGTATCATAATAAATCTTTGTTTGCAACAAGATCAATTTAAGGAAAGCAAAACATTGTGCCCATATAGATTACCTGGGTTACCTGTGGTTGTAAAGAATGAGATGAAAATCCCATCACAATAATCACCTGCTGCTATTTATAAGGCAGTTTCCCAGAAATGATGCTGTGATTAGAGCCACACAGACTGTGCAAATGCAGCTCCCTGCCCTTTAGAAGCTTACATCTCTGAGGGAAAACGTTGGGTTTGCCTTTGGTTACAGATAAAAATATTTACTGGAAATACAAATTAGATTTCCTCACTTTATGTCAGAAAAGTTGACACCTGAAGCTAGAGGATAGCTAGAGTTGACTTGCCTCCCTACCCTCTGAAGTTTTGAAATCTATTGAAAGCTGTTTTAAGCTCATTTGCCTTTTTTAGGCTTTACCAATTAATACTTTTCTACTATAGAAAACAGCAGTAGACTTTCCTTCTGTTGTAAAAGACCAGGGCTCTTTTTCTATTTCCCAAGCATGTGGAAGACATTCAAGCAGGGAGTTAGGTCTGCATGGGGGGCTGCCTAACTCTTCTTCTAAGAGCACAGATGATAGGGAAAGAAGGGTGAAACTGTGGGGTAATCTTGGTTTTATTCTGTATCCCTTTTGGATATCTGTCTGTTATGGTTTAGATCTAAAATGTCCACCAAAAGTCTTACGTGTTCAGAGGTGGTGCTGTCAGTAGGTGATTGGGTCACAAATTCTCTAATTTCATCGGTGGATTAATCCATTGTTGAGACCATAATTTGACCACATTGTTAAGAGGTAATGGAAATGTGGGAGGCAAGCTCTAGTTGAAGGGAATGTGTCATACGGCAAGGCCATGAGGAATACATCTTGTCCTTGACCTCTTTCTCTATAACTTTCTTGCTCTCTCCTTTCTCTTTCCTCTGCTGTGCCCTTCTGCCATGATGTTTGTCTCACCTCAGGCCTGTGGCAATAGAACCAGCTAACCATGGACTGAACTTTCTGAAGCCGTTAGCCAAAACAACTCTTCCTCCTTCAGTTGCATAATTGAAAAGCTGTCTAACACAATATCAATGGCTACTTGTAGCAATTTACAGAATCAGTGAGTGATTTATACCATATTGTTAGCCAGTGGTTAATTTTAATTAAAAGGAGCAAAAAGGAACAATCATAGCTTATTTTAGTATTGTGTAGGGAAGACCTTGTGACAGATACTCTGCAATATGTTGTTTACCCCTTGGTCTTTTCTCATAAACTATCTCTATTGTCTTTTGTCTGACTTCTTTTTCTTTGGATATATGTATTTTTATCTGAAATTTTAGAAAATATGATTAAAAACTGTTGTCTTTTCATCACTCTGTTGGTTATTATCTTTCTTTTTATTTTTTAATCTAAACCCAGTTTATTAACACATGTCTAACATATGAGTATAGCATATACTGGCATATAATTAAAGATGTGATAGTCTTTGCTGAATGGCTTAGTTTGCCTATGAATTGAATTCTGCAACTTTGTATGATTTTGACTGCATCCTTATTAACCTGGTATTAGAGAGTTTTTGAAATTATGTCTGGCTGCTTCAGATCCTCTTGAATTGCAGCTTCATGGGAACACAGGTCTACAACTCACTAAACTGTATTTTGATCCCTCTTGGTATATAAAGCAAAATAATTTTTTTGTAGAAATGAAAATAAAATTAGAGATTGTTTATCCTTTATCCCCTCCCCTTTTTTTTTACATACTAGAAAACTGGAATCAGTTGAAGTTACTTTTCCAAGGGCCAAAGCAAGGGACCATGGCCAGAAATTCTTGTATTTCCTTTTCTTACAGCAAACCGTTATCATTTGCTCTCCTAGTCTGAATGCTTTATGCATGCTATTCTATTTGTCTTTCTGGTAACAAAATTAAAGAAGATCTATTTTCTTTTACTTTCTTCCACCAATTTCATAGTTCAGGTAATGCTCAACATTCTCTTGTAAATTTAAAATGTTTATCTAGTCTGGAAAAATCAGGCATAAGCAGATAGAGGGGACTTTGAAGGATTTATCTAATCTAGACACAGAAATACCTTGTGTAATTATTTGTGGAGCTTCTGAGTTTCCTTGTGGTACTCTGGAGGAACGCCAATCAGAAATGACCCACCAGTTCTGACTCAAGTCTCCCCTTGACCAAGGAGAACTTTTGGGCATGAATTGTAGTTTTCGTTGTCCTGTGACTGAATCACATCAGAAATAGCTACCTGAGGCCAGCCTGTAGTTCTGTCTTGATCTAATTGTCTCACAGACAAAGCCTTCTGTGTTTTCTTTGACCTTTGAAGAGCTACCCCGGGGCACAGGGAAATTACAAATACTATTGAGGCTGATAGCATCTCAGTAATTAGGGTACTATTTTATATGCTTAGGGAATAAATGTTTTTTCTCTGTGGGATGCCTGAGGAGGAAATTTTGATGGCCCCAAATGTGGACACAACAAACATCAGCAGAGTCTTCTTTTGTAGAAATTCCCATTGACATTGAACTCTGGCGGATGAAACTGTGTACAAACCCTTGACCTTCTAAGAATAAACCTTTAAGTACATGTATATGCATGTATGTGTTTATTTTTACTTTCATAGTGGATATCAGTCTAGAATCTCGTCCCTTGCCAATGTTAACATATCACAGTAGGAGCAAGCTGAAAAAAAGAGCAGAATACCCTCTTCCTTACCGGCTTAGTAATATGGAAAGACAGCTAGAATATTTTTTCATGTTTTGTTTTCCCTTGTTTTTTTTTTTTTTAAATCAAAGAGATTGAATTAGAGACATAGAGCAAAATAAGCAAAATCCTGAAGCTATGAATTTCTGGGTCAATCCAAATACATAAAGCATTAAAAAATGTCAGATACATAGCTAGATGCAAACTGACAGGGAGAAAAAAAATCTGTTTGTGTACTTAAAGCCCCAAACCAAAAGCAAAATTAAAATTTGTGCTGACCCTTCTCCCTTGGGGCTGCAGATGTTACTGCTGTCCAGGGCACCGTCTGTTACTTAGTGCAAGAGGAACGGCATCCAAGTCACTGGTGTAAATAAAATAATCTGCCTGCCAAGTCCTGGAGATGTCCTGCCATATTGTTTAAGGCAGGGGATGGGGTGCAGCGGTGAGCAACAAAGGTGACCACTAACACTCATTGATTGTTCTCTCTGATGACTCATTCTTTTATTATAAGATGTTTTGCAAGAGGTTCTCTCTCTCTCTCTCTCTCTCTCTCTCCATATATTTATATCTATATATCTATCTGTACCAGCAGTAGCTATCATTTATTTAGTGCTTAGTGGGCTAGAAATTTTGTGCTTTTTTTTTTTCAATTTATGTTCAGAACAATTCTGCAAACTGAGTATTATTCTTATACTAAGGGTAGGAAAGTGAACCTCTAAGTAAAGTGGCACAGAAAATGGTCCCTAGCGGTTCTCTTCTGCCGCACATGGGTAATCAGCAATCACTACCCTCCAGAATGTCGCACGGGACAGCAGCACACTCCATTCATTCTCCATCATTGTGTCTTGCCTCCTCCTCCCTGGGAAGCTGATCCTCGTCAGACACACGGCCGGGACTTGGCTTCTCTGTGTGTGTTTTGATTGGGGTCAGTCAGGAGTGCCAGGAAGAGTCTGGAGGGCAGAGGAGAAACAGGCAGGGATATTTCTTCTCCGTTGCTTGCTTTAACCCTGTGCTCAGGTAGTGGCAGTGTCCTCTCAGGCTTCAACTCCTGCAGCCCACCCTCTGCCATATCTCCAGATATACTGGGCTCCTAAAGATACACCATTCCATCTTCTCTTCACTCCTAAGGGTAATGTTATCTTCTCTGCATTGCTAGTCTTTTTTGCCTTTGCTTTATTTGAACCACCTGGGATGAATTCTGTTTCCTTCTGCAACTCCAACTATGCAGAGTGATAAGATACCTCTATGAAGGCACATCAAGGATAATTTCCAAGCTGGGCATGGTGATGCACACCTGTGATCCTAGAACTCTGGGAGGCTGAGGCAGGAGGATCACAAGTTCCAGCCCAGCCTGGGGAATTTAGTGATTTAATAAGCTCCTGTCTCAAAATAGAAAATAGAAAGCGCTGGGGATATAACTCAGTGTGAAGGCCCTGGGTTCAGTCCTCAGTACCATAAAAAGAAGTAACTTGCAAATCATTCTCAAAAGCTCTAAATTAAGATCACTAGCATGCAGAAGGCAAAGAAGAGGAAGAAGAATGAGGAGGAGGAGGAGGGGGAGGAGGAGAGGAAAAAGAAGGAGAAGAAAATAATCCAGGGCCTAGCAGAAGACTGTTCCTTACTAACAGAGAATCTGCCTCAGGGAGAAACGAGGATGGTGAGAAGGTAAAGACTTTTGAGAGTCTGTTGCACGCCAGGGTTTAGAAAGCTGGGGTATGTTTTAGAGAGTGTGATCGCTGTCTTTAGGGAAGATTTTTCTAGCAGTCATTTGTAGGAAGAGTGGACACAGGAAGAAAGGTCGACAATAGGGAAAACAGGTTGAAGGCTTTCCAGATAAACCACGCACAAGGAATTGGACACAGGTTCAGTCATGGCTGCAGGTGTGAAAAACAAAGGGTAAAATAAAGAGTGAAACAAACATTGCTACTTCCCGAGCTTCCTTCTTGCCCATATGATGTATTTGCTTTAAACTGGTATGCGCTTGTCCCATGTGGAGCGCCCATATGCCTTCACATAACATTAGATCAAAAGGCAGAGCTAAGTAGGAATGAAGGCAGGGTTTGGCTGTAGTATACAGTACATCATTCCTGTATCTATCTCTTGGACTTTATGTGGAAGAACTTAAAAGTCCTCAGAGGCTAATTTTAGTTCAATCTATTTATTTAACAATATTTCGGATCCTTAATTTTCTGTTTCCAGATGATCAGACTTCCTCAGCTGGAAATCCAAGGGTGTTATAGACTTCAAGCAAATAGCATGTGCACTAAGATTATTGAACTTGAGAAGAGTAATCCTATAAAATGTCATCATTGCTGGAACATTTTCCTAATCGTGTATTCCTCCTGAATGTTTGTATGAAAATGTTCTTTTTTTGGTAGAGAGGTAAATGAGCTAATGTGTATTGAGCTGTATCCACCAACTCGTTTATTTATTCATCTACTAAATGCCTTGGTGAATAGGTCTCAGGCACATTTCTGTTTTACCCTAGAGCCATTTTACTTAATATTCAGCCATTCACCCATTTTTAAAAATTCATAAAGAAAAGGTTACAGGCTTTGGAATGAAGAAGGCCTGGGTTTGAAACAGATCTTTGCCACTTACTGAAGTTGTCTCGGGCAAATTATTTTTCAAACTCCTTTTCAGGTTAGATTTTTAAAAAATTTTGTATAGCATGTGTGTCATGACTGAGAAAAGGCACTCAAAACAGATGAATTTAGTCTTCCTATATCTTCCACTCTAACTTTAAGTAGACACAGAAGTACATAAGGCTTCAAATTTGATGCAAAAATTGGAAGTATGATGATCACCCTTAAATGCATTTGCAGATACAAAGTAAAACTTACAGCTGTTAAAGGTGTGAGAAAATTAACATAATAAAAACATTGTATAACTTTCATTCTGTTATTTATCTGGTATAAAATCAATTCCTTGAATCTCACATTTTGTCAACAAATATGATAATGGATGCAGTGCAGTGATATATTTCTTGCCCTGAGGAAAAAAATTATAGCCGTAAAATATTTTTAAAAATTTCTAGAAGATAAAAGTAATAGAATTGTTTTCCAACATTTCCCAAATGTGTTCTAAATGGCTTTCGTGAAGGAGAAAAGGTGGGGGAGGAGAAGAACATTCAGATATAATTGCAGATAAGACCCCTGCATATTATTAGTGGGTATAAAAATAATCATGCATATTCAAAGATAACTTGCTAATTAACATTCTCAGAATTTTGTTTAATATGAGCGAGTTATCTTGATCAGGTTAATATAAAAACAATATGATAAAGATCTAAATATGTAGCTGTTTAGCACTGAAAACTTGAGGAAGGATTTTCTCCCTCTTCCACAGACATCAAGAATTATACCTCATTATCATGTTTTTTAAACAATAAAAAGGGCAAGTAGAAAACAATCTATTAAGGTACAACACTCTGAGCTTTTGCTGAATTGTCATGGGTTTCAAATCCTCAGGAGATTTAAAAGAAAGGCTGAAGGAACTTGAGTTAAATTCCCGCCATTCACTAAGTAGCAGTGTGCACTTCAGGAAGCCCCTGAACTTCTCGGCCGCTGGAAATAGAGATAATATTTACTGTGGGGCTGCCTCCGAGCTACTGACACAATCATGAGGCAGTAAATTATAACTGTGAAAAAGCTTACAAACTGTATGTTATCTTACACGTACAACAGCATTAGTCATCTCTCATTCACCAATGGAATGTTGCCTGGTACCATGAGGCACAAGAGGTGGGGCAAATATGGTGAATGAGCTCAGGGAGAAGTGTGTCCTTGTGGCTAAAGCCACAGGCTTTGGAGTTAGACTCACCCGGAGTGATTTAGGGCTAACAACTGATTGTGACCCTGGGTGATCACTTTCTCTTTTAAAGCCTTCCTTTGGCCAATAATATCACCATCTCAAATTCCACTTTCCTTAATACCAATGTGATAAAAATACTATATATTTCACAAGGAATCATGAGAATATGAGAACTATCATTAAGTACTTTGTGCATCGAAAACACTCAACATAGATGGTGACCATTCTCCAGACATGTTAATCTTTAATCCAGAGAGCAGTATTTGCCTCAAGGAGGATAGAACAAAGAAACATGGGTAAGAGTAGAACATAAAACTTTAAGAATTCATAACAAGGCTGCTATTTTTTCAGCTAGAATGATTAGTAAGGACTTCAGAGAGATAAATATTTAGTATGAATTTGAGGAAAGGGTCAAATTTCAGTAAGAGTTGTTATTGGTATGTAACAGTCCAGGTACAGGGAATAAAATGAGCTAAAGTTTAGAGGTGAGAGACTCGACTAGTCCAACTGTCGAGACTAGCACGGACCAATATAGAACTTTCTGCCATGATGGCAATATTCTATAAAATCGTGTGGTAGGCCACCAGCCGTAGTAACTGCTTAACACTTGACATAGGGATATTGTGACTTAGCAACTGAATTTTTAATTTCAATAATTTCAATAGCATGAATTTAAAAGCTACATGTGACTAGTGATGATTTGGACCACGATTGGTTACATGGAGAAGAGTTTAGTGTGTTAAGACTTAAACATCTTGCCAAGTTGAGAAGATCTTAATTGCTGGACCAACAAGTTTAAATTCTAAAATGGAATGAAACCTATTTAGAAGCAAGAAAAAAGAAAGAATAAATTTGCAAAGGAGACCAAAAAGCTGCAGTAAAAGAAGTAGGAAGACCAGGAAACCAACAGGAAGTGAGCGCTGAAGAAAGGCTTGCCTCATATTGTTAGTTCAGAGTGGGGTATAAAAATTTGGCAATCGAGAGATGATTAAAATCTTAAAAAGAAAGGTTTTTCTTGAGTGGCAGAGGAAAAAAGAGGATTAAGGAGAGAGGTATGTTGAGTAGGAGCAACACGGAACATAATCTTCTTTTTGAACGTTTCTATTCCTAGAGCTATAGAATAAAACATTACACACTAAGTGAGTACTGTATAATTGTCAAGTTAAGAGGAGTTCTTGCAGGCAAACTAGGTAGTTCCAATGCCAGGTGTGAAATTATAGTGGTTTAGATAAAAATTTGAAGCAATTCTACAAATAACTACTCTGAGTCATGACATTTTTAGGCCACATTGAAAACACCAACTGAAATACAAACAATGTTGAAATTATAACCAAGCCCCTTGCTGAGTTTATATTCTGAGCTAAGGATAGATTATCCTCATGCCCTTATTTCTATGTGATGGATAACTGTTTTCTCTTTGAGAGCGTTGGTAGGCACCAGATGAAGACACAGGAGTATTCCCAGGGATACCTCAAAGAGAGGAAACCATGGACAGAGACATTTTGTACAAAGCAGATTTCCCCTCTCTCTCATGATTGAATTCCTTGAGATACGTAATAAATGTACAAAATATTTTCCTCCAATCCAAAGTGGTCAATAAGAATATTTGGAAGCTTAGCTTGGGGATTTGTATTTTTAAATAGCAATGATTTTAAGATCAGCCACTTTTGGGAAATACTGATATAGTTCATTTATTTATCTTTTCAACAAATACCACTTGACCATTTTTCATATTCCAGTCACTTGGCTAGATACTGGAAGACAAAGATGATTAAGACAATCTCTAGCCTCAAGAAATTGTTCCTAGTTAAGGAAGAAAATAAATGCCATTATGGGATAAAAGGTTTGGTTGACATTGCAAAGAGAGCACAGAGGAGGGGCAGCTCAGCTTGGGGAGGGAATGGGCAGCTTTCCTGGCAAGACGTAAAGGTAGAGGAAGGTGTCGTGGGGTAAGTCAGTCAGGTAAAAGAGGAAAGGAGAAACACTCTATTCCAGGGATATGGCACCTTGAAAAGAAGGCGAGATTATGCTGGGTCTGGGAATAATACTGAATTCAACATGGCTAGAGAGCAGGTTTTCCACAAGAGAGTGGTGGATGTGGGTAAGGAGCAAGGCACTGGCCAGAGCACGAAAAAGTTCTAGTCGGTCCCAAAGTGACTCAAAGATATTAAAAGGTAATGTGGTGGTGGTGAGATTGGAGATAGGGAGACCCATTCAAAGCTTAATATGACACCCAAGGTAAGATATGTTTGTGTCTGATTTAAGACAATAGCGATAAAGGTAGAATAGAAAGGAGAGTGACTTGATTTATTTTACATGACATAATCAGATGACAGTTCTCTTGATTCATTTATTAAGGCTGTCATAATGAGATGAATTGGATTGCTGAATAATTGATTATGAAGATGGCTTATATCGTGTATTCTGGCCATGACGGGGAACATGGAATTGTTTGCCTATTCATAGCTATAGTCACTGCCTAAATTGGATTGCCATGCGATAAAGTTTCCAGTATTGTCCTATTGATTCAGGGAGACACTAAAGAAGAGGATGGTCTAGTCTAGAGGTTTTCACAATTGGTTCTATTGGTATCCCAGATTCTTTGATTTTATGTGGATTAAGAAGTATGTATTGCTTACTATCTATTTAAATTCTTTCCAGTATTCTGACCATTAGTAACTTGTTTTTACTTTTTTGATTATGTGTAATTATAATACTTTTTTAAAAGTTCTATCCTGTCTTTGACCCATTCCAAATACTAATATATAGAATATGTAAATTTCCAAAATGTATATGTAAACAAAACAAATTAGAGTGGTGCCTGGGTTCAAGAGTTTAATTCTTTCCACGATTGTGGTTGCAAACAGAATTGGATGAAAGCCGAATCAAATTTCCCCATAAGTCAACATTGAGCCTAAACCTTGAATTGGATTTGGTTCTCATCCAATTCTGTTCGTGGCTAGAGCTGTAGAAAGAATTAAGTTGGCGGACCAAGGTACCACTCTATAGTGTGGTATTTTTTGATACTCTCAAAATGTTTGAGATGTCTTGAGTGATCACAAAACAGTGGTCATGACAGTACTTTGTGATGATGCAGGAAAAGAGAAACTGGACATTTTTAATAAAGTTTAATTTAATTTAAATGCATAGCCATCAGTTATCAGCAAATAGAATACAAACCACTGTAAGATGCTTGGCTACTTTATGATATACAGACGTATTTTATAAGTTGAAACAACTTGCAGGTTCATAGTAAACATGTAAAATACCTTCCCGTTAACATATTTTAGTACTTTGATTCTGTTGTGAAGAATCCCATGGTATAAAGTATTTAATAGTTAAAATGCTCGAAGGTATTTCTCTGTTTATATAGTTAGTATTCATGGAGTACTGACCTGGAGTAGCTGAGTAGACCCAGGATTTGGAATGAGACAGACCTGGTATGGAGTCTGGTCTAGAGCATGAACCTGAATGAACATGTTCTTGATGTCTACACCTTCGTTTTCCTCTGTTGTAATGGGATAATAAAGCCTACCTTATGGAGGTGTGTTGAGTATTAAATGAGATGATACAAATCAAACACTCAGTGTGGTGGCTGACTCATAGTGCACCAAGTATGAAATGATAGAAATTCCCACCACCACCACCAAAAAAAAAAAAAAATCATGATTCAAGATTCTATTTGTGGGTCATGTACAAATTCGTGAAGATGTCAAAAAAGTCACAATTTCTCTCAGGGTCTGAGGCGCATATCTGTAAAATGAAGCAAGGAGGTGGGATGAATTCTAAATTTGATGACTGAGATTAGGATTCATTGACTCATGAGTCATATCTGAATTTGTGTTTGAAAATTTATCATTCAAAAGTTTTATTTTATCTCAAGCCGTATACTCCTTATAAGCATTGAAATGCAGTCAAGAGAACAGAAGGAAAAAAATGGAAAGAGGGCTTTTGTAAATAAGGAGGGCAAGAGGGCTTGAAGGGGGGAGGGGAATGGGAAAAAAAACAGCAGGATATATCATGTACAGGTACAAATTCCCTATGATGCGTGTTATCATTATGTATATCTAAACTGTACCACTAAAAAAAAATTTAAAAAAGAATGCATTCAATCTAAACAGGTTTAGAGAGTTTAGGAATGGTGACGTGATGACTTTAGAAGCACGGTGGGCATCCAAGTGAATTTCATCAGATAGGTAGAGAGAAAACTCAGAAAAGAGGTGAGAGCTTAAAACACAGAAGATTTTAGAATTATACATGACATTTAAAAAATGAATATGACTGACACTTCCTTAGAAACAAACAAAAATGTATGCACACAAATTTCACATTTCCTTTCCTTTCCAATAAGCACAGCAGGAATAACACATTAAGAAATCATTGCTCAAGTAAGCTTTTATTACTAATTGCAAAATCTGTACAAAACATTGACTTAGAAGAGATGTACAGTTTTGAAAACAGTTCCAATGTCTATATACTTCTGTCTTGATAGCAAATGTCTGAGATATTTGAAATAGGTGAGGTCGATTATGTTTTGTGATCATGGATGAATTTTGTGTGTGTCTCACTTGTGACTGTGTTGAGAGCTGGAACATGAAATGCTGCACAAGACAAAGAAAACTCTAGAAAAGGGGAGGCCAGGGACGGAGAGGTGCATAATTTTGGCTTAGTCACCATCACTTACATCCCATTAATTTGAACTCATGATATTTCTTTGCTTATCTTCCTGAATAAGTGCTGACCCTCTGAAATGTTGTGCAGTATAGTGGCTAGTCATTTGGCTTTGGAGCTAGACTTCTGAGGTTAAAGTAACTTAAGTAGCTCTGTGACTTTGGGGGAATTATTTCATCCTTTCAATGTTGGTTTCACCAGATAGGAAATTAAGAATAGTATTTATCTTTACAAGCATTTGTGAGAGTTAAATTAGATAATATATATATGAAACAGGCTCAAACCTGTTATTTCTCAGGGATCAGCTGTTTTATTTACCCCTGTTATTTATTGTATTTTATTTATTTTTTTGGGCGGGTGGTGTTGCGATTAAACTTAGGGCCTTGCGCTTGCTAGGTAAGTGCTCTACCACTTGAGCTAAATCCCCAACCTTCCCCCTATTATTAAAATAAGCTTTACTTTTTATTAAGCCAAATGAAAAAGTTTCTTTATTTTGAAGGAAACTAATATGCTTAGTAAATTTGGTGATGTACAGAATTTTTAAAAAACGCAGTGAATATGGTTGTTTCGTAACTGACCTATCCATTTCAGCAGAAAGCCACACTGAGTACACTGTGCAGACACAATTTAGTTGAAAAGTGCCCCTCAGTGAAACAGATAGTGATACCTGCCAGAAGCAGAACAAACAAAACTGAACAAGCACGTGTGTGTGTGTGTGTGTGTGTGTGTGTGTGTGTTTTGAACTGTAGTAGAGTCTGAATATCTAACACAGTACTGGGAATTTGGCAATTAATTAATACATTCTTTTTATTAGTGTAAAATGAATTTTAGGTTATTTATAACCTGAGTGTTTTGTAATTGTGTGTATAAAGGGAGAAAGGCATTTTACAAAAGTTATTTTATTTTTTCCCCCTCTGAAACTATGACATATGCCTGATGGATATAGATTTTCGTTTTAATAATTAAAGAGGGGCTCAAATGAGTTTAGCTATTTTCTTCGATGACGAAGCACTCCCCAGAGGGGGACCGAGAGGCGCGATAAGTCTCTGATGCACCCGTGTAATATATGCAGCACACTGCTGAGAATATCTGGTTTTTGAGGTTTCAGTGGAAGAAAACCAACGGCAAGGAGTGTGGATATTCTAGTACAGTTCTGACCTTAAATGTTTTATCCACTCAAAAGAATAATGCACAGTTTCAAAAATGTGAGCATGATTCCAAAAGAAGGTGAGGGTTTTTTTTCCCCTTTTGCTTTCTGTACAACTTTTAATAACACTCTACTAAACAGGTTATTAATTCCACCTTCATTTTAAAATAGAAGCTCCCTTTTGTTTAGATTAATGCAATGTAGAGTATCGTGGCCAGGATTTTAGTAGCTGAAAGCATTAACATTTTGGGTGCTGAGAAATGACATCCATGAAAAACAAAGCTGGTCTGGACTGAAGAAATGGAGTGGAATGGCCGTTCCTCCCAATCTCCTTGGCACTTTGGAATGAAAAGGAAAAGGAAAGACAGACGAGTGGGAGAGAAGAGGTAGGGCAGGGACCCCGTGCATCATCCTCAAAAGATAAGAGAGTTGAGACATCTGTAAGAAGAGCAGAACTTCTTTCCTTCCTTCAATCCTGTGCCAACACAAAGACCAGGATTAGAAGCAGGTTTTTGTGCTCTGCCACCAGCTGTTTGTCCAGGTCCTGTACGGACACACACACGGCTTTCCTCTATGAGTGTCTTGGGGTGTGGTCTGGCAATGTTTGACTATGTTTCACGAAAGGGATACAATGCATAAAGGGAGGTTTGGATTATGAACATCGCCATCCTGTAAATCATGTGTATTAGAAGTATTTAAGTTTATTGTGATCAACCACAAACTTGTTTCTTCTATTTAACACTTCCTCCTTTACTTAACACTTTTAGTGTTTATAGTGAACACAGTATAAGTATCTCTGATGCTTATGGTGGAGTTTAATTTTGCTACTACATGTTGTTTTCTGAAGACTGTCTTTCCTAAATTTCTAGAAATTGCTAACAATATTTTCAAGTGATGAATCATTGGCAAAGGAGAAAAAACAAAAATTCTTTGTGATATGGTAAATCCCAGTAAGTGAGCCTTCTCTGGGTTTCTTTTCATATTTATATCTGAAAAATAAGACATTAAATAAAATATTTGTATGAAATATACAAAACGGTTTATGAGCTCTCTTTTCTTAATGCACTGGCATCTTCTTTAACATCTAGAAACGCCTGATCTTGGAAAATTAGGAATTATTTCTCCATTACATATACAAAATTCTCAGAAAAGTGAAATGAAATGCATAGAGCATGCATAACAAGATGATTGATCTTGCCTTAGTATAAAACAAATAGGATGGAGACCTTTGCATGTCTTTCTTCCTCATTTCCACAGCAAGTGCACACATATAATATGTGCTATTTGAACACAAGGCCCTGGTTTGAGCCCCAGCAACAACAACAACAACAACAACAATAAAGCCATTTGGTTGTTCCATTTTCAAAAGACGAATTCCATAAGAATTGTAATAAAGATGTACTTAAAAATGTTTTGCCTTACCATCAGAACTTTAAACACTTCTGAACATCCAAAAGAAGATATTTCAAATGGGGATTTAGTATTGTTAATTATCTGTGCTAATATTTGGAATAGACTGTACACACAGAATAATGTGTGTGATATAGGAAGTGTTTTCTAAATATGATCAGTTTGGCACAACCATAGAGAACATTCTGTTCTTTATGGCCTTTTGCTTCATCTCCTCTAAAACCCACTGAACAAGCGTGGACCTGGATATCTCCTGGAAATGGGATAACAATTCCATTTCCAAAAATCATTTTCAGAAGACATTTATTTCCTATGATTTCTTCTTCCTTTTTCTTCATTCAAAAGGAAATTTCCATGATGTGGGATCTTTCAGAGTACCAGAACTTCCTTACATCTAGAAGGCCCAGATGTAGTAAAATGGTTCTCTTTTTAAAAGATGGTGGAATTTGAGAACAGTTGTTATATATTATATACACAGGTCTTCTTTAAATGGCCAGTAAATCTTCCCGAATGGCGATGGGCATTTCTGGTTGACTGAATGTGACATTTATTCTACCACTTTTCTCTTCCAGTGGAAGGATGCTGACCACTTCAACCCTCAGCTGTGGTCTCTGCTCACCTTCTGGGTTCCTGGGGTGGTATTCACTCCAATTCCAGGATCTGTGTGTGCCTGAGGTGGCTGAGCTTGAGTGCACCCTGGCCAGCCTTTTGAGTTCCTGAGGTCCTCCTTGGTGTTTGGGTGGTCAAATTGCCATACATCCAGCTCAGTGGTACCATGTTCATAGGGCCTGGCAGGGCCTTAGCTGTTACCTGCAGAGCTGGGGTGGGGGAGGCGAAGCAGCTATCCATTTTAGAGCAGTCACGTGCTTGACAGGAATGGCGGTCCTCTCAGGCCTGGGCCTGAGACCTTGAGGCTACTGCTCACTCACCAGCTCACAGCTGACAGGGCCACACTCTACTTCTTACCACACTTCATCAGACTCACCCCTTTATCTTCACATATGATTTTTCCTCTGGTTAGCGTTTTTGGATGGATAAGTGCACTGAAAGTTGTAACTGTATGGTTTTTCTGTTATAAACTGTTACTAATATCTAAACAAGTGAAACACTTTATAAATGTTTTAAAGTTTATTATTGGTTGGTTATTTCTCTTGAATTTCATTTAAGATTTTGGCCATGGTTCTAAAATTGTACACTTTTTAATATGGGCGGATAATAGTGCCTTGTCTTTTGGGGTTTGCTGTCTTTCCTCCCTCTTTCACCTCAGTTTCTAGCTTTGTCTTCCCAACTTGGTTCTTTGGCTTCCTCTCTTCCTTTCACTCCTCATTTCTCTATTAGTATTCAGATTATTCTTGACACTTTTGATAGGATCTGTTTCTCACTTCCCCATTTAATCTCTTATTTTTCGGATATTGAAATATAAAAAGAAACCCGGACAAGACTGACTTACTGGGATTTACCATATCACAAAGAATTTCTGTTCTTTCTCCTTTGCCAATAATTCATTACTTGGAAATATTGACATCGATTTCTAGAAATGTATAAGTCTCCAGTCAATACATCTAAAATTCAAATAAATCCCCAGGGGCTGGGGATTTAGTTCAGTGATTAGAGTGCTTGCCTTGCAAGCACAAGGGCCTGAGTTCGATCCCCGGCACCAAAAAAAAAAAAAAAAAAAAAAAAAATCCCCAGGGGTTTTGGTAAGAAAGTGTCCGATTTATTGTTTTCCTTAATTTCTTGTAAATCATGACAGTGGCTGGTTAGAACGAGGGTACTTCAGGGCAGCATAAGAAATCAGCTGATGTTAATGAGTTTCTTGTTTCCTTAGGACCATCTTACTCAGATTGGTTAGAGGCCCCTGAGCAATTTAGTTCCTGGAATTTCAGTATTGCTTCTTTATTTTATATCAAAATTGCCACAACGATGGCTCCTTTTAGCTCTGTTAACTACAGAAACACACACACACACACACACACACGCACACACACACACACACACAGAGAAATATGTAAGAGAATCAAGATCTCTGAACTAAGATATTGTAATTTCCGACTTTTTAGCGAGATCAAAGTATCAAAAAGCTGATGTCTCATACCCTCTGCTGTTGCTGTGATCGCTCTGCTCTGCTGTGTTGTGCACAGTACACCCCAAATCATGTCATTTTCTTGTCAGATCTTTAATGCTTAGAGAAGACCTTTCCAGGTGGTAACTAATTTAAAAATTACCACTGTGATTGTATCACATAAAATACTAAGTAAAAATGGATCAAAGACTTAAATATGAGAACTAAAGAGATAAAAATATTAGAAAAATATGTGTAAATTTTTGTGGACTTGAACTGGGCAATGATTTCTTAAGTATTTGACAAAAAAGCACGGGCAACAAAGAAAAAATAGCTATTTGGATCATAATGAGAATTACAAACGTCTGTGCTTTGAAGCACAACATCAAAAAGTGAAAAGGGGAGAAAATATTTAAAATCATATATATGCTAAGGAATTTGTAGCTAGAATATCTAAAGGACTATTATAATACAATAATTTGAAAAAACTAAAAATGAACAAATGATCTGAACAGACAATTCTCTAAATATAGACAATGGCCAATAAGAACATGAAAAGATGTTCAACACTGTTAGCCACTAGGAAGATGCAAATTAAAACCATAATTAGATAGCACTTTATACTCAGTAGGATATATCTAAGAAAAATTCTAGGAGCAACAAGTGTTTTTAAAAACATAGAGAAATTAGAATCCTCACACAATGCTAGTGGGAATGTAAGATGGTGTAGCCATTGGAAAAGTCTAGCAATTTCTCAAGCAATAAATGCAATTATCATATATTCTAGCAGTTCTGTTCATAGCTCTATTACTAAGAGAAATGAAAATACACTTCTACACAAAAACTTGTTCATGGGGCCATCATTATAGCAGCTAAAAACAACTCAGATCTCCATCACTTGATAAATTGGTGAATAAAATGTGGCATAGCCATACAATAGACTGTCATTTGGCAATAAAAAGTAATAAAGTTATGATACTTGCCACAAAATTGATGAAAGTTGAAAACACTGTGGTAAGTGAAAGAGGCAAATCACAAATGATGACCTACTTACTGCCTGAGAGCATTTATATCAAATTTTCAGAATAGTGAAGTCTGTAGAGCCAGGAGGTAGGTTAGTGATTGCCTGGGGCTGAGGATTGGAGAGAGGGGCAGCATGATTGGAGAGTGATGGCTAAAGGTAACAAAGATTCTTCGGGGGATATTAAAAATGTTCCCAAATTTATTGTGCTGATACATGAGCAATGCTGTTAATATATTACAAACCATTAAACTGTACTCTTTAAATGGGTGAACACTGAAAAAGTACAATAAAAAATATATAGAAAAGCTAAAAACTAGACCATCATGGTGATGCATTTCTATATTCCCAGGAGTCTTGGAGGCTGAGGCAGGAGGATCATGAGTTTGAGGACAACCCTACCCTATTTTGAAAGAGAAATAAAAAATAAAAAGGCGGAGGATGTACCTCAGTATGAAGGCCCTGGGTTCATTTCTCAGTACTGCCACAAAAAAAAAAAAAAAAGTTGGAACCAAGTTCCCTGAGCAAATCCTTGAGCTGAGAGTCTGCTTGGTTAATAAACATAGTACTAGAAAAAGTCTCCAAAAGCCCTCGTTAGCAGAAAGAAAACTGCCTATTTGTTCAGAACTCTGAATTGGAAAAAACCATATCCATGCCATGTACTACCTTAGGATCTGGATTCACAGTACCCTTATATGAAGTACCCTTAGTATATGAATCCCAAGCTTAGAGAAAAATGCAAAAGTTGGACTATGAAAAAAATATATATGTCTTCCTGCAGAAGGGAGTACTGTCTATCTTTTAGGTATGGTTTCTTGTAAGGATGGTTACAACTGGCAAAAAATAAAAAGAATATAGCTTGTAGTAAAAAAAATAGCAAAGAAGAACAGAAAATGATGACCAAAATGTATAATAGACATTGTGAAATAGAAAGAAAGTGTTCAAATGGGGAAGGGGAACTAGGGAAGGAGGAGGGGTAAAGGAAGGAAGGGAAAAGGAAAAGAAAAAAGAGAAAATGGAAAATATGGAAACAAAGCTGTCGTAAATAAGGAGGAGAGAAGGAGTCAAAGTGAGGGGAAGGAAAAAGGAAAAAAAGAAAATCAAAATGTATCATGTACAGGTACAAAATCCCTATGATGAATGTGGTCATCATCTTTATCTAAAATGTACCAATGAAATTTATATTAGGAAAAAAAGAACAGAGAATGAATTAGCTTAAAGTACAATCAGCAAATAATAAGTATAAATGTAGACTAATTTGAGACATTAAAAATTTAAATTTAAAAATTTAAAAGCTACAGGTGAAAAAAGTGAAACTATAAAGCAGTTATGAAAGATAACTAACATTGAATTTCTAGGAATAGAATTATTGGTAGATGAACAATGAGATAATGAGATAATTAGTGAGTTTGAAAATATATATAAGGAAACAGTCCATTATAGAATACACAGAGAGAAAGAAGAGGAAAATATGAAGGATTCATAGAGAATAGAATTATAAAATCTAAAACAGCATCAATCTGTTGTGGAGGTCAAAAATAGATTCTAGAGACTAAATTTGAGTCTCAGCACAATCACTTACTAGTTGTATTACTTGGTTAAATTATTTTATCTTGTTACGCTTCAAATTTCTTCTTTGTAAGCTATGGGTAATAAAAACACCTAGGGTTTTTGTGAGTGTTAACAAGTTGAAACATGTAAATGGTGGTTGAAAATAGTGCCTATCACGTGTAGACATTTGACAAATGTGAGTTGTCACCATAGAAGAGTACAAATAAACAGCACAAAATTCCAAGAGCTACATTCATAAAATTAGGCACCAACTATAAAAAATAGTCCCTACTCTCCCATATAGCTGAAAATTGACAAATAGACTTCTGAATAATTAATGAGTTAATGAAGAAAGCAAAATAGATATCATATAATATTTATAACCGAATCAGTGAACATAGTACATATAAAACTTGTGGAATACAATAATCATTTAAATAAAAGTTTCTAATTATAAATGTATGCACTGTATCAGTAAATAAATCACTTGAATAATGAATGAGGGTTCAACACAAGCATTTAGAAAACGAATAGCAGAGAACCTGTGAAGAAAGTGGGAAGAGGGAAAGCATACAGAAAAGGCACATGTAGTAATAAAACATCAAATTAAAGGAATGGGAAAGTTGCTAACAAAATGCAAAGGATGGTTTTTTTTCAACAAGATGTTAAAATAGATGAGCCCCTGGCAAAATCAGTCAGTAAAAATGTTCATGTTAACACGTATAGACAATACTCGGATAGCACTTTGGGTCTAGTGGAAAATTTTAAATCCTGAGAGAATAATTTGAACATGTTATGCCAAATAACTTGCAAACTTAGAGTAAATGAATAATTTTCTAAGTATGAATTTCTGATCTCAATGCAGAAAACAGAAAAAAAGCTGAATGTACTAATAATTTCAAATACTGAATTAATAATGAAAATGCAGTTTTCTTCCCAAAGGAAGGAAAAGTACTAGTTGCAGAAGATGAATTAAATGTAGAAAATTCAGGATCGGTTCCTGACAGATTTTAGAAGGAGTAGTTTTATTGTATATGAGAATTAATTGAGAATCTTTCTGAATACCGAAAGAAGCAGAAATGTCATTACTTTTTCTTTGATAAAATCAAAATAGCAGTAGTGGCTAGAAGATTTTTAAAGACACCTACTTGTTAATTTATTTTTATGCCTTCATTACAAAATGGAATAGAGCTCCCAGAAACTGACCATATGGGAAGTCAAATTAATGATGGGGTGTAAAAACCAGTGGAGAGAGGCTGGACTATCGATGGTATTGAAGTAATTTGTTATATAAATAGAAAAATAGATTAGGTTCATTGCATACATTTAAAATAAAGTAAATCTAGGCAAATTCAAAGACGTAAATGTGTCAAGCAAAACATTTTTTAATTGTAGGAAATATAAGGAAACATAAATTGAAACATTCGTCTTTGGGTTAACAAATAATTTCTTTAAAACATAAAAAAAAGAAAAATTGAGCAGATTGCTCCATTTGGCTGTACTAAAATCACTTAAAAACTACAGTAGATCAGAAGAAGTGAAAATGCCATTTATTGTATCAAGAAATGATAATCATATTTGATATAGTTCAATCTTTTATATAACTAAAAATAAAATGACTAGGTTCCACTCTATATAAATCATTTCAACAAATTAGTGAAAAATGAAAACTCTCTGAGTAGAATTTAAAATCAAAAGTAAGAGGAGACCATTTACAAAAGTACGTTAAAAAATAGCCAGCAAACATGAAAATGCTCATGCTCACGAGTAACTGAGATAATCTAAATTTTAAAAATATCAGGCAGCCTAATTTTATACCCATTAGTTAAGACAACATTTTCACAAAACATGTGAGTACCCAATATGGGAGAAATTGTAGGGAACTGGAAACTCAAATACTGTTTTGGAGAAAATAAATTGGTAATACCATATTAGCAGACAATTTAGTAATCTCCAGTTATGTTGAAAATTTGCATTCTATATGAATCACACTGCTGGGCATATATGAAATGGAATACTGATGTATACGCAGTGCATTTTCATTGCGGTGTTGATTTTAATAGTAAAAATTTGAACATAACACAAGTGGTCATTTATAGGATAAAAGATAAATTGTGATATGTAAGTTAAAATAAATCAACTAGGTCTTCATGTACCAACCTTGGCCAAATCAAAAAAGCACAATGGTGACAGAAAAAAGCTAAAGCTATGGTGTGATTAAAAAATGATTAACATATGTATAATATTTACATGTGTTATGAATAGATGCCTGTCAGAGAAAATAAAAATATGGCCAGAGATGGGTATACAGCAATTTTAGCATTGTAATTACAGCTGGGGAGGAAGGAGAAGAATAGGATTATTAATTCTTGGCAATGAGTGGGTACTGCATGTAACCTTGTGTCGATATTTTTGGATGTTAGGAGTATTAGCAAAGTCCCGGACAGCGTGGCATCCTTATGAACTGCTCTGGTCAAACAGGAGCAGAATAGCTGGATGGCACAGAATGAAAAAGATGTCTGAGCATGACTGGAGGGCACAAAGGAAAATCACCAATAAAAGGTTTATAAAACTCACAGCAGTCCCATCCAGAGCAATCTAATATGTTCACAATATCAAGTTGATTCTTCCTTATTTATATGTCTTCTCAATTATATACTAATACTCACAGGGTCATGATTCAGCTTTTCCTGAAAAGCAAAAGAACACCAATATATGAAAAATATAATTTTACTTTATAAAGGTAAAAGATCATGTAGAATACGATCAGTTTCCTGATCAATTTCTCAATCAGATACTACATGTTTTAGCCAGTAGACTGGATTAGGATATTTGAAATTGTTCCCAGTTTCCATAAATAAATCTGCTGCTCTTTAAAAGAGGTAGAGTTAAGAGCCAGGTGTGGTGTGGTGGTGCATGCCTGCAATTCCTGCATTCTGGCGGCTGAGGCAAGAGGACTGTGAGTTTGAGGCCAGTTTGGGATACATAGGAAGTTCTAGGCCAGTCTGAACTACATAGCCACACCCTGTCTCAAAACATATGTACATATATATATACACAACATATGTACGTAAGATGGGGTTATTATCTACAAACTGAGTAAATAGTGACACATTTTAATGAGGTTTTGTTTATGCATTTATTTAAAAACTATGCTGCAATAATTTTAATTATTAATTCTTTCTTCATATATGAAAATATTCCTTAATTTCACAAATATATTTATATTGTAAGTATCCTAGTACAGGTAATCACCTTCTAAATCATACTCTTACCACAATTCATTTCTTAAAAAGGCGTATGTCCTTACTCATACATATAAATACTTAAATTTCACAGTAGTACTAACAAGAGCCTATTAATTGATCTCATAGACAAGTTTAATTTTATGCAATTTATATGACAGAGGGCTAGACAAATATCAGTATCCAAAATATTAGTAGTCCTTCATTTCCCTGCTTCTACTAGTTTACATCTTCTTTGTCATCAATCTATAAGAGCAATGAGCAAGTTCAAATTGCTTTGAGGAAGAAACCAAAAACCAACACCCCAAGGTTTACCATGGGAGAAAGTGAAATCATGTTATTCATGCAGCAAAGGAGGATGACTTATTTAGGATCTAAAGTTTTCAGAGTTCACAATGGATAGATTTCAGAGGGCTCGCACATCACTCAAATTATACATAAATAATTTGTGTATGTATACTTTAGTTCATATTTTGGTCCAAACTTGAATCAGGCTTTTAAAGTACCCATGGCTTCTCTGAACTCTAGCATGCCCTTTCTCATAATCCTGAGTCTGATATCCTGTGCACAATAACACGCTACTGAGGGTCATCTGGGACACCTGTTTACCTTTGGACAAACACATCTGGCTTCATTTCTAACACGTTTTTGCCTATACACACAAACAATTCTTGTTCCTCTCAGCCCCTGGTATCCAGGTGCAAATACTGGGGAAATTATGCCTTACGTTGGTCAGTCAGTCATGTCCAGGATGAGTTAATTGACAGGAGACTGAGCTGGGTGATAAAGGGATTCTGACATGGAGTTGGCTTCCCTTTGTCAAATCGGGTCATGGCAAGCCCACCTTTTTTTCTCCCATTCACATTAACAAATTTTAATTGAAAGTCTATTATGTGATTGTGTGCCAGACTCTGACCTTGATGCTGAAGCTGCCATGGTGAATCAGGGAAAGAAGTAAACAAACAGGCACGAAGCTGTTGAATTACAAGAGCAGGGGGGAGCTGGGATGGGTAGGAGTTTGTTGGGAAGGGTATGCGAGCACTGATGAGAAATGACTGAACTGCTGTGAGGAGGCTATTTATGAAGTGATGGTGTGGGCAGGTCTCTCTCTAAGGTGGGGAGGACCCAGCCTGAGCCTGCCACGAAATGAACAGAATCGACCATCGTGGCAGAGGCCTTGATACATGGAAAAGCATACAGCATGCACAGAGAACGGAAAAGAGCCAGTGTGGCTTGCGTATCCTCTGTGAGAGGCAGTCAGATAACAGGTAAAATTGGAAGGGCAGACTGGATCCCTTATAGCCTTATGCAAATACTTATAGGCCAAGATTAGGAATTAGGTTTTTGGTATAAGAGTATTCGGAAGAAATGAAAGAATTCTGAGTAGAAGAAATGACCTGATTTAAATGTTTAAACTCTGAATTCTGGTGTTTCTTAGAAAAATGGACTGTAGGAGCCAATAGTAAGTTCCAAATCAAGAAACTGCCAATATATATATTTAGTAATAGTAGATAGTGGTAGAATATATATATACATATAGATAGATAGATAGATATTGAAGGAATCAACCAGCTAGTAAAATTTTTTTAAATTTTATTTTAATGGTACATTTTCGATGTACATATTGATAACATTCATCATTGGGGATTTGTACCTATACATGGTATATCTTGTTGCTTCTTTTATTCCCATTCCCCTCCCCTCACACCCTCCTCCCTCCCTATTTACAAAAGATTTGTTTCCATTTTTTCCTTCCATTTCTTATTTCTCTTGTCCCTCTGTTCCTTTCCCCTCCCTTGTTCCTTTTCCCATTTGGACATTTTCTTCCCTTTCCCAATATAATACATTTTAGTCTTTATTTACACTTTAGTTTCTCACACTAGAGAAACTATGTGGTATTTAAACATGTGTGTCCGATTTATTTCGCTTAAGAGTATGGTCTCAAAATGCACCCATTTACCTAGGAATATCTCAAGCTTATCATTCTTTATGGCAGAGTAGTACTCCATTGTATAAAAAACCACATTTTCTTAATCCATTCTGCTGTTGATGGGCATTTGGGCTGCTTCCAAGATTTAGCTATTACAAACTGTGCTGCTATAAACATGGATGTGCATATATCCCTCCGGTATAATGATTTTAATTCTTTTGGGAAGATACCAAGAAGGGGAATAGCTGGGTCAAATGGAATCTCTAGTCCTAGTTCCCTAAGGAATCTCCACACTGATTTCCATAGCGGTTGTACCAGTCTACATTCCCACCAACAGTGGAGAAGGGCTCCTTTTTCTCCACAGCCCCTCCAGCATTTGTTATTGGCTGACTTGTTGATAGTTAGCTAGTAAATTTTTGACTTGAATAACTGGGTGATTGAGGATTTCATGTTCTTATATGGAAAAGATTAGAAAAGTTCAGAGTTGAGTGTGTGGAGAGTGGAAAAATCTGTTTTGATCAGAGTAAGTTGTAGGTGCCTAGTAAACATCGAGTGATAGAATTGCACATGGGAGTCAAAAGTGTAGATGAAACAGGCTTAACAATACATAAATGATATTTCAACCACAGGGCCAATAAGCTAAAGAAGCAGAGAAAACCTGGCTGGGTAGCTCATCTCACTCAATGAGTTTTGCTCTAAATGAAAACACAGGAATAATATTGTGGCTAGAGGAGACTGTGGCTAGAGGAGATAGCCTGAGAGGGTCTATGTATATCTCTCAAAATGAATGCTTTTGAATATATTTGCATATTGAAGAGAACTCATCCATTTTGGGTCGAAGAAAGGATGGCTCACTGGTATTGTGAGAGTTGGGGGTTAAGACCTTTCCTCCATGAGCAGACCACAAAGAAACTTCCTTTCTTTACCTGGGTAATTAAGTAGAAAATGGTTGCTTAAAGAGCAGCTGTCACCTCCGTCTGCAGAATCACAGGTATATGTGCTGCCGAAGCGAGCACAGCAGAATCACAGGTAATGACACCACTTGGTTTACGGGCTTTATAAAGCTTACAGACTTCTCTAGATACCAATAAAAGCAAAGACACCATCCCATGCAGTTACCGTGGTAACACACAGAATTTTCCCTATTATTTGTATTTCTCCCTTGCCCATTGTAGAATAGGTATAGTTTCTCTTTGGTGAGTAATTAGGTCAATTTTCAAGATCCTTTGAGTAAAGATCTTCCTACTTGTGGAAAGAAAGTTTATTTTGCTTTTGCCATAGAGTAAATGTACCATGCAATTACAAAGAACTTCCTCATCATTAAGACCTTTGGAATCAGGAATCTAGTCTCAGAGAACTTTCTCAGAGGACTAGAAGAAAGGTAGGCGAATTCCCCAAATACCGCAAAGCAAGAGGTAATTGTCCTAGGCAAGAAAAGTACCACCTACAGGGCAAAATGAAAGAATGCATGAATCTTATAGTGGGTAGTAAGTCATATTTGGTGAGTATTTCCATAACAAAAGTTAAACAGTAGTGTGAAACGTTGTAACTTTTCCTTGACTTAAAGAATTTGAAATTTTGTCATTATGTGGTATAGGTGATGACTTAATAACATTGCATATTTGTTCCTATTTCCAAACTCTTGTATCAAGAGGTCATCCCTAAATGAGTTAGCTAAAATATTTTGAGGTTCATCTACATTATGAGACTAAGATATTATGGATTTGTTCCGTGGTCTGGTTGCTCTCTGAACTTGCTTGTCTAAAAGAAAATATCATCACATAACTGAACTCATGCCTGAGGCTACCCAGACGAAATTAGGAGAATAACAAATAAATGCAAATAGAAATAGTACTGTTTCTTCTATAAGTTTTAATCAGTCAAGCTCCAAGTCTATAATTCAACTGCACTACTCAGATCTTTCAGAATAGAGTGTTAAAAAAAATTGTTGCAATGTTATTTTTGTTGATTTTTTAATTTACAGGATTCCCTGCAGATATGATAGTGGCAGGAAATTTGTAGAGTGCTAATAAAAAGGATGCTCTGGCTGGAAATATTTTAAGATATGATATTTCTTAAAGTAATTACTTGAACCAGTAAGGCCCATAACTGTTACATTCTGCATAGAAGACTTTTGTTAATTATTTGAGTTCAGAAAAATAAAAACTCAGAAGGAATTCACTTTCGGAAAAAAATTGTAGATTTTAGTAATTCTTGGGAACAAATTAAAAAAGAAAAGCCATTAAAAGTTAATGCTTCTTGATCCTTGAAGCTGTTTTTTTTTTTTTTTTTTTCTTTAAAGAGAGATACTTCAGTCTCTTCTGGAGGGTTTTAAATTTCTTGAGGATAGAGTCTACATATTTAATTCAATTAAGTATATGTATTAAGAATCTTTGACACTATGGGGGATGCAAAGATAGGGAAATCATTATCATTATTCATAAGGAATATTCACATACAAATTCATTCTAATGCCCAGGTAAGTGAGGGTTCAAGAGAAGACCAACTAGTTACAGAAACACAGAGGGAAGAGGCATTATTTTTGACTTAACAGCTAAAGGTTTACAATGAGACTAAAGAACGAAGCAAGGTTCGCCTGTGCATATGTAGCATTTGCACTGGGGAGAAGACCTTTAAAACAGTGTTCTCAGTGGGATTTGTTAGAAATGGAAACTCTTGGGCTCCACCCCCGACCTGCTGAATCAGAAGTGTTGGAGGCAGTTCTAGTTATGTGTTTTCAGCCCTCCAGATGATTTTGTTGCTTAATAAAATTGATAATCACTGGTTTAAACTATTCCAGTGATGGTAGGCAGGGGGAAAAGATAAAGGCACTTTAGAAGATAGAAGTTAGGTTGATCTTTCTGGACTTTATGATAAAAGAGATGCAGTAGTGCAAGAAAAATGTGGGTTGGTATAATTCAGGAGAATTTCTTGTGCTTAATTTAGATTAGGACTTTAGCCTTCATCGCAAGAATAAAATACCCTAATAGGAGTCCTTGAGGGGAACCACTGAATGCTGTTGAGTGGGAGACTGACGCTAACAATACTGATTTCATGAAGGATTTCTCTGGCGCAGAGTACAGGACGGAGGGCTTATAGAGAGAGACTTTAGCGGAGATTATTGGAATTGTCCTGGTAGAAATTAATCATTAGTGAGAACGGGTGTGACTGATGACAGGCACTGAAAAAAGAGATTTCTAGGAGCATCCATTCTGACCTTTTTCACAGGGGAGAATGGGGGGGAGAGTAGAAATCAGAGGAAGAGATTTGAGAATTTTCTTTAATTTGGTTTTGGCACTTTTCAGCTCTCCTTGCAGGATGCTGAGCCAGAGGGGTCCCAGGACTCAGGTGATAATGAGCCTTTAGCTGCACCATCCAATAAGACCGTAGATGGCTACTGAGTCCTTGAGATGGGCTGCTTTGAATCAAGATGTGCTACAACTATAAAATACACACTGAAATTTGAAGACTTAGCACAAAAATGTAAAATAGCTCAATGATTTTTAAATTATATTTTTAAATGACTGCCTTTCAGATATTTTGTTTTAAATATACATTATTAAAATGTTACTTTATATCATTTGACTTTGATTAATGTGGCTACTAGAAAATTAAAAGTGACAAATGCTTGTTCCATTATAATTCTAGTAGACATTTGATCTACAGTGTTAGTGAGGAAGCATAGATTTGGCAGCACTTTAACCAACCCTATACTATACTTGAAAACATGGGATTGGATGGCATCTCGAAGAAACAGAATTTCAAAAAGGGAAGAAGAGAAACAGGAGAGAGTCTTAGAGAATGCTGTCAACTACAGACAGAAATAGGAATGGAAGAGGTAGTGGAGTTCATAACTTCTTCTCTTACATTTACTATTATAATTTGTTCTGCTTATGTAAATATGTGATGAAAGAATAAGTACAGGGGAAAATGATGAATAAATGTTTGCTAAGTACAGGGGAAAATGATGAATAAATGTTTGCAAGTGGACTCTTAATGCTGCTCAGCAGTTCTATACTTTATTTCCCTAGACCCTATTTACTTTCATTCTCCTAGACAACCATATCCCTGTGTCTCCTCAATCCTTAGCTTCAATCTTTCCTCTTCCATCCTCACTCTCAACTGTCAACTGAGGATCTTGCTTCCTCTTTCTCTGAGAACTAGAAGCCATCCAAAGAGTGTCTTTCCCAGCTCTGCCCCGGCCCATCTTTTTTTAAATTTTATTTTAATGGTACATTTTAGATGTACATAGTGATAACATTCATCAGAGGGGATTTGTACCTATACATGATATATCTTGTTGCTTCTTTTTTGCCCATTCCCCTCCCCTTCCTTCACCCTTTCCTTCCTCCTCATTTACAAAAGCTTTGTTTCTATTTTTTCTTTCAATTTCTTATTTCTTTTGTTCCTCCGTTCCTTTCCCTTTCACCCTTCATTGTTCCCTTTCCCATTTGCAACCCATCTTATTCAGTCTATAATACCCATCTCTTCTTTTAACATGTTCCTGCTTAGCCAACCATTCCACCTACGCACTGGATCCCAGCCCCGTTCACTCAAGGATGTGTGGATCCAACAGTTCTTTCTCTCTTGCATCAGAATACCCTCCTTTGACCGGAGTGTTCTAGTCAGCATGGGAAATACACTATTTCTCCCATCTTAATGAAGCCCTTTCTTGATGCCACTTCATTCTCCGAAAATTGCTTCCTTTTTCTTCTTAACATGAAAATACCTTCGAAGGGTTGCCGGTATATGCTGCCTTCAATTTCTCTTTGTTGTCTCCTAAATCTACACCAACCATTGTTTCAACCATTTATCTGTCTGTGTCAAAGTC